>OZ005744.1:185799775-186091563 GCA_963930735.1 Dioctria linearis
AGTTCTTTTGGAATTTTCCTTAAGCTTATTAGATAAAGATCGTGGAAGCATTAAAGAATTATCGTGGCAGAATTAATCTTTTCGGTCTTGAGCTACTCGCACAGCTTTACTGTATCGGAGGTTGGTAGAACGGACCGAAACCAGTGTGAAATAATGTACTTAGCATGGTAAAGAACCATCCTCCGAAGGATAAATCTGGTGTAAAAAAAAATATTAAATTCTATGTCGTCGAGAAATATTTTAGTTTCTATAAAATTTTACAAAAAAAATAAGAAAAAAATTAAAATCTTTATGGCGTTGTTTTAAATCACTTTGTAAGTTGTAAGAAAAAGTTAAAATTCCTAAAGACTATTTAAGAAGACCTCAGTTTTGCACATTTATTGAGTGACAGAAAACGGAACAGGATTATAAAAGGGGATTAGCTACAGTAAAATGTAGGAAAAAAAAACATATTTCCTTTTGTTTCAAATTTCTGGACCATCATTGATGCTCCTTTATTTCTCCGAAACGAATTCAATGAAAATTTACTGCAAAACCAACACTTTGTTAAGAAGAAACTCGTTCTGTATAATATCCAGGCAGGGAACAATGGAAACCCTTCTTTAAAGGGATGACAGGTAATATAAATCTTATCATGTGGAATAGTTTATAAAAGAGCATTGAGAAACTATGGGGAACTGGTTAAAAGAGATATTTTCAGCTTTAGAACAGTTTCGGATTAAATGAACCTTCATTCGTTATGGTCTCAATTTTCTACTGACTCAGTATTGAGGTGAGTGTGTTGTTGCATGCTGGGCTATAGAGCTAAAAACTGTAGAAATTCTGCAGACTAATAATCCGTGTAATGACTTGTCTTTCAGATCACAATCAGAATAATTGTTGTTCTTCGTCATCTATATCTATATAGTTTGTGTATAAATTTTAATGAAATAAGGTCGACTTGAATGTAACAAGTTTATTGGCGATATAAAGCATTTACCTTCTTGTTCTGGTTGGACGGCAATTGCTGTTGGTAACTCTTTTTACTTTTATGATTTTTTACAATGGATATAACTACAAGAGAGAGTGAGAAAGAGAGAGGGTGAGAGAGAGAGACGCTGTCTTTTATTATAAACCTTAACATACTTTCTACAAATCGTGATTATCTATCATTATAAGTGATATAGATATTCGGTCCACCAACAACTAATTGTGAATTCTTTTCTGCGACTCGGTGTTAACACTGCCACCGAATCTGCCGTTCTCATGCTTTCTTCTTCCCTACTGTTGTGGTGGGTCCGGGAGCCGAGAAATGGCGGTGGTTACACCGAGCCGCAGAAAAGAATTCACTATAACTACAGCATACCAAGGTATCATTAGCAACAACCTATATTTTTTACCAACATTCATTCCATATCCGAGACATCCATCCCAACTGCATTGAACTTTTCATAGCTAACCTAATGGGCAATAGGTAGCACTTGATGTTTTGATATTATGAAAGTTCACGAGACCGTTCCAGCTTTAACCTGACTCAACCGTATAACAAGGCGAGGAATCTACCAGAGACGAGTCAGTTTCCCATTGACCAAGGTGTCCTGAGTGTACCTGTTAAGGGATGAAAGACTTTTATAAGTGAAAATATACATGATGCTATTAATAGTATTGTTTCAAAATGACCTACCCCGCCCTTTCCGAAATTCTCCTGTCGAGTCCTTATTATCCACTTATCAAAGTAACCCCAATCACAAAATCTCTTTGGCATTCCCCATAACTTTCCAATCAGTCGACTTCAGAGTAATCAATTCACGGGCCAAACAAATCGTGAAAGCCAGGTGACAGCACCTTTCGTAGCACTTCATTTATGTGCAGCCTTAAGATAGATTGCTTACAGTCGTAGTTTGTGTGCTTCCAACGTTTTATGTTTTTTTTTTACTTAACCAAAACAATTTTTAAATAACTGGACACTTTTTATCGTACATAAATTATTTCGAACTTGACATTTCATTTAAGCTGGCTTGTCAGGGGTGACACTGAATCATAGTAAATTCCAAATTAACCCTTACGAGTCCGCGCGACACCTAGTTCGTCCCAAATAAACCACACGAATAAAGGGCAAACCACACGTAGCAGCATGAAGCTCGAGCATTTTATTGGACTCGTGCCTAGACAGGGAAACACAATAACTTTGCAAATGGACTATTTTGTCATATCCCAAATGTTTCTAACCCGAAAGTCTATTGCTGACATAGTTTTGACAAATATTTAAAGGAAACAAAACATTTGATAGCTTGAGAAAATTAACATTAAATGAAATCTTTGGAGAAATATTAAAATTAAATGCAAAGTTTGACAGGAATGACAAATTGGAAATAAAAGCAAGTTTTGACAGGTATGAAGAAGAACTGTATTAGAAATAAGAAATAATTGGAATTAATTTTGGCAAAGATTAACTAAATTGTACTTGTGGAAATAGATGTTGCTAAGTAGGTCTAGGAAAAGAGAAAGACGAGGGAGAAGTTTGTTAGGCTGTCGATCTGTCAGAAATTCGCCCTCGGCCTAGTAGGATTAAAAGTAAAATAAAAATCCATGAAAATAAATAATAAAAAACAGACAAAAATAAAAATTTGAAAATTGTCCGGCAAACGTGTTGTTTTATTGGCGAGCGGATAATTCTAGTAGAGCTTACAAGAAGTTCCCCTAAACATCAGAGGCCTATATCTAGGACGTTAACTACTGTTGCTGGTGCTATCCTGGAAGATCTTGTCTTCCCCGACTGGGATTGTTGGCAGAGGAATTCATATTGGCCTGGATGGCTCACAAATGAGTAAGATTCATATGGAATCACACAAAACGTAACCTCATCACATTGGAGACCGCTCGGCCAGGTGGTCTGGTAACCTAATTTTAATCGCAACAAATTGAATATTCTGTAACAGTATATTTATTAGATTGTCTGTATGACATTTTGTCAGTACTACTGTCATAAGCCAACTGTTCTACTAACAGGCTTGTCTATATGGATGGCAATCTGTATGTGTACTATTCAAACTGAACTTGTTAACTATATGGACTTAGCATACAAATCTATATTACATAATCTTGCATGTATATCACAAGAGTACCCTGTCGAGTATTGTATATGCTGAGCCAATACTCAACAATTTTTATTGAAACGTTCCCCCCAAAAAGTTGACTTGATAATATTCACATCCCGCAGTCTGAGCTGATAAATTACTTACTATTAACGTCATCCTTGGTCTTACATAGATTTTGTCCGTTATCGAGCAGCAGAAGCCTATATTTGCAAGTAATCGCAGGTCAGCCGTAAATATCAATCGAACTGAACTGTGCACTGACATATAATAAGAATGGACTGAGCGTTCTTGCTTCAAAAATGGCACAAATATTGAACAGGCTGTGAAAACCCTTTATTTCGTACAATTGCACACCGATTCATAATTTATTATTATTTGTCGATTGGAAACACTAAAGATGTTTTAAAATAGTATTGTATTAATTAAAATTATTTAGAAAGTTAAACTTGTTTTAATTAACCCAAAAACTCATTTGTAATATTACTGAAAAATGTGCTCCTCTGCAGATTTGTTGTCAAATTTCCTTGAGCTTGTAAGAGATAGACGTATAAAAACAATATATTTGTGTGAATTTTTATGTCAATTCCAATGCATTCCAATTAATACAGCCGTACTGTTCCCAAAATTGGTTACAGTTCAGTGTACATTTGGAGCTTGAAAGAGACATATAATAAGAATGGACTGAGCCATCCTATCTAATTCCTATAGTTAAAAATGGCACAAATTTTTGCTAAAATCTATTTGTCTCTTTCAATCTCAAAATGTACACTGAACTGTAACCAATTTTGGGGTGTGAAATTGTACGAAATAAAGCGTTTTCACAGCCTGTTCAATATTTGTGCCATTTTTGAAGCAAGAACGCGCAGTCAATTCTTATTATATGTCAGTGGCTTGCTGTTTGATTTCTCTGAGAAAATTCTAAAGAAAAAATTCCAGAAAATTTCTAAGAAATAACATGCGCGATTGTTGCATTTGTTTGTTCAGTGTGTACCCACTTTAAGGAGTGCTGTGCTGATGCTGAGACATGTTTGAGCCAATATAATCCATTTGATTTGTTTCGTTAGTTCATTGTATAGTGCTGATTCTTTCCAATAAATTTAAATTTTGGGATAACGCAATGTTCAGGAAAAAATTGATCAATGTTGAAAACTTGTGAAGCGGTTAAGGACTCCTACGTCTCGACAGGTTCTCAAAGCCAAGGGGTTGAAGGTATGTGTACTTGATGTCAGTACAGTATGGAGTTCCACATATCTCATGTTGCAATCCTTGTCTGATGTTCACGCACGATACAATACGGGGGCTACGGTTGAATTGATCAATTTCATTGAAGAGTTCGTTCTTATATTTAAAGCCGCGAAACAAGAAACGGATTTGCTGCAAGATTCACAGTTGATTACAGGTGAATTTTATAAATACTGGATGGAGGTTTAAACTTAAAATACGGTCGTTTTCATCAAGTGTCCTTGCAAAAGCATTTTCACTACGCTTTGACGAGAGAGACAATATGCTGATGAGCTCTGATGCTTTTTTAGCCGGACTGTATTTAGATCCAAGGTTTGAAAATATTATTTTACTTATCTTCAGTTGGGCTATAGAAACTGTGTTCCTTTTATAGATTTCATTGTGTTATTGTGTCGGCAAAGCCTGAAAATAAAAGCAGAGTCATAACGATTTTAAAATCTGTTGACAGAAAAATCCACCATTTTGTAAGAAGCTTTTATCATAGTACTGAATGTTATCACTAATTCACTTTTTGATATTTTCTCTTTCAAGTCACTTCTGACCGTTTAGTGAATTTAGTGAATATCTACGAGTCGTTTTCTGTCTAGCTAGTGTAACATATAAAAAAAAAATTTAAATAAAATAAAACAAGAACAAAAACGATAACGAAATAATAATTTATTTCCGAGAAAAAGAAGTTTGGCACAAACAAAACATTATGACGATTTACGGTTACAGTTTATATATATATTTTTTTCTCTTCCCGTTCACACTGCAAGATTTATCAGGCTTAGGGTCCCGGAGCTATACTTACACGCGTGGTGGACTGCCGTACCTGTAAATATTAAAACAATAGGTGAGTGCCTATTATTTCATTCCTTTCCTACATAAGTTGCCAATTCTACTATGTATTATCTACTATATATATATACATATATATACTATATCTATGTGAGTGCTTGTGTAGCGGGTCGCACTGTCAAGGGAGAGCCACAAGACAATAGCAAAACTAGAACCATGAAATCGTCGCAGGAGTGGAGAGGAGCACCGTTTCCACAAACACGGGGAGGAGAGCCATCCGCGGTTTATATGACCCCATCATGGTACAAGGAGGAGAGCCATCCTTAAAGACAGTCGGGAGGAGAGCCAATCCCTACTGTCTTGACCCACAAAACGATACACTTCTATGCTACAACTAAATACATTTTGGCAACAAATTAATTCATTTTTAATTAACAATAAACTACACTAGACAAATCATTACCACATTGCACTCAGTGAGTAGATAACTCACTGTTCAGTCCACTGACGTGTTGTGATTCTCCCGATGTAAACACATTCCTAAAAAGACAAAATAAAGGAAACACAAAGAACCAAATTCTAAATGAAATCAACAAAAAATACTCATCTGATAGTTGGGAACTTCCTTCCTTTGGTCCAGCGATGTCTAAACACTCCAACAAATAGATTCAACACCTAATACATACAAAATTATTATTATTTATAACAAAATCCTATAAAAATATCATCAACTTACCTAAAGTGTACATCCCTCTCGTATATTTACATTTCGTAATGTCACATAGTGACATTACGTCAAATCATTTGATTTCGCCGCACTCATCAAATCCAACAAACGTCGCTAGGGCAACACCGAGAAGCGAGAGCTCATAACTGAATGCGGCGGCTATATAAAGCCGACGAACCGCAGCAGAAAATCATTCTTGGTCCAGAGCTCATCTGGTTTAGAGACTAATCTAAATACAAGAATATTCCCAACCTCATTATGGAAGATTAATTCTATATTTCAGAGAATATTTTATAATCCAATCATTTCCAATATTCCGTCCCACACCTAAGCAGAAGAATAATTCTGTTGCAGAGATTAATCTGCAACATCTCGTGTCCACATCTACGTAGAAGAATAATTCTGCTGCAGAGACTAATCTGCATTCTTCGTTATAGTAGCATATTGCTACATTTCTGCGCACGCTCAGAATACAGTCAGAGATATGACTAGTTTTACTGGCTATAGCACTTTGCTACTTCCTTGTGCCCTCACGTACGAGCAGAAGCATTTTGCTGCCCTTGTGCCCTCACGCACTAGCAGCATCAATATTTTCCCTTTTTCTTTGTTTGATGACAGATAATAATTCTGATCTTCTCTCCCTTTTTCAGAACGAGGAGAAAATTGGCAGCGCATGAGCAGGAGCTCATTGAATTTTAATTTGAATTTGAGTTCGTCTTTGTTTATTATTTTATTTTTATTTTATTTTCTTTGCTTGAAGTTTATTGAATTTTATAGTAGTTTGTAGGTTAGTTTGTAGTTCTGAATTTCTTTTAAATGAATTTGTGATATAGTTATAAGCATTTAATTTGAATAAAAATTTTATATTTGAATTTTTAAAAACTGAGTTGTCCATTAAAAACCGGCACTCTCTCACACGTCCGAGACTAGCTCTCACAGTCACTGTTTAGAATAAGCAACAATTGTCATCAACGATTACGATACGTCGATTCATACAAGCATCACCGACCATTACATCATTTGCACATCCAGTCATTCACCCTGCTATGATAATCAAATTAGTTCAAGGTTAAATTATCTTGTACTTGCAGACTATTGCTATTTTTCATCTTTTCTTGCTTGAAATGTACCGCTTAATTTTTTGTAGCTTTATCAATAAAACCGGTCTCGTTTTGAATTGAGACTCTCGTCAAATTTTACATGCACTGAATCTAGCAGTGCATTGTTCAGTTGCAAATTTAATCACTTCTGCTTTGAAGCTAGTAAAGACAACATTGTCCAGCTGTGGAATCAATTTAGTAATTATTAAAACTTTATTAAAACAAGCTGAGTTTTCATTATAACGTCCCTTGACATTCAAACCTTAATATTTTGGTCCTTCAAACCGGATAATAGTACAGGCGATCGGAAATATATAGTGCAAGTATAGTGAGCATACCGGCATTTCGGAACATGTAGACTTAGGAAATCTGCCTCAGAAACAATAGACTGTGAGAAACTTAGAAACTTTAGTGAAATTGTGATTCATAAGAAGCAACTAAACTGTGAAAAACTGTGAATTCAGTGATTGCATAAAGCATAAAATAATTAAAATTATAAATTCACGTGAACACGTATTCACATTGTGTCACGAGGGAACTGCACGGTCGGCATATGAAACAGTGTTGGATAATACTACATCTGTGTGAGTAAGATAGATACATACGTTCATTGCTACTGCCGGCACCATTTGGATATTGGTTTATTGGATGCTTATCAAATTACCGTAAGTTCGTTCCTTTTGTTACTAATCAGCATGATTGCATGATCATAGACAAGTAAAACTTGGAAATTTAACTATATTGTTTATTAACAATAAAAATTGTGTTATATATTTAAACTATCGCAAACCTACATACGTCGTAAAAAATAGTCAGAAATTTCAGTGTATTGCGTAAGACTGCGCGGAATACAAATAGCGCAGAAACGAACCCTCTCCAATAAAACGGAATTACCTTGCGTAAAGTGATTGCAAATAGCAACATAAAGGACTATTACTACATATAGATATACATAGATATATATATATGCCTATCCATTACGTTCAACCACGAGTAGGAAATTCTTAACTTGCGGCAATTACTAATATTTAAAATGGACTCGCTTAAGCTTAAAGTTACGACTAGTGCGGGTAGAATATCAAAATTTATATCTAACGCAAAAAGAACTGGCAAAGAAAATAGAACGGAGCAATTCTTAACTGCTCGTATTCAGTTGCTCGAAAACTATTGGGAAAACTACCAAAAACTTCATGAGGAATTAGTTGAAAGAACTACAGCTGAGGAAATAAAAAAGGATCCATACTTTTCAGAAGATGTATTTTCTGATATTGAGTGTGCATACATAGAAGTATCATGCTGGCTTAACGAAGAGTTAGAGGTTTTACGTCCAAACGTTTCCTCTCAAAATATTTCAGGATTGAATTCCTCAACAAGATCTAGTGTAGATGTGCAAATGTGCCAGCAGGTTAAATTGCCTAAAGTTAATTTACCTACGTTTACGGGATCGTATCTCAATTGGCAAACATTTAATGATACATACACATCTCTTATCCATACCAATACTTCACTTTCCGACATACAAAAAATGCATTATCTCAAATCATCACTATCTGGCGATGCAGCAAAGCTTCTCAATCATCTTGCAGTAACTAGTGCTAACTACCCAACAGCATGGAACATTTTAATCAACCGTTATCAAAACACAAGGCTTTTAGTCAATTCAAATTTAAATGCATTAATGACCATTCCTGCAATGTCAGCGGAATCGTCAAATGAATTACGGCGAGTTCTGGATCTATTTATTCAAGCAGTTCGCTCCCTAGAAAACTTGAAACGTCCTGTTACTCAATGGAACGATTGGCTAGTCCATATTCTTGCAAATAAGTTAGACCAATCTACGCGCAAGGATTGGGAAACAACAATCAGCTCATCAGTTGATATACCGTCATTTGAAGAGTTGAAAACATTTTTAGAAGGAAGATTGCACACGTTAGACGCGATTCCACGAGTATCTATTCCTGATCGCAAATCGAGTCAGTACAACCGCTTCATTAAACCAGCTAAAAGTAGTCATCATATTGCTTCTTTAACTAGGAGTTGCATTAATTGTCGAAACAATCATTTGCTTATGTTCTGTCCCAATTTTAGGGCACTGTCGATCAGCGAACGAAATGTGTTCGTGCAACGTAACAAATTATGTCCCAATTGCCTGAGATCTGATCACTCAGTTAATACTTGCTCGTCACAGAATCGCTGCAAACATTGCAGTGGGAAACATCATACAATGCTGCATCGTGAACAAAACACTCGTCTGAGTGTCCAGCCAAGAGAACAAGCTGAGGCGTCATCTTCGATTGGTGGAACCGCGCATAGCAATTCACCTTCGTGTAGTCTAAATGAATCCGGTACCCAGGACAGGTCAAGAACATCAAACCATGAGGTGACAAACGGACATTTATCAAACAACGGTCCTTGGTCCAACTTTGTATTACTAACTACTACAATCATTGTAGTCCAATCACCAAATGGGAGAACTGTTCGTGCTCGTGCCCTACTCGATCAGGGATCAGAGTCCAGCTTTATAACGGCGTCACTGGCAAACCTTTTGCGATTGCCAAAAAGAAAAGTTCGAATTCCTATTCTTGGTATAGGTGGAAGCGAAGCAAAGGTAGCAGAATCGTACGTTAAGCATAACATTATCTCGTTAATCGAACCCGACAAAATCTTCGAAGTGCAGTCGCTAGTTTTACCTACACTCACTCACTTGATACCATCTCAACCAATTCATAGAGAGAATTGGCCACATCTCAAAGGACTACAGCTGGCTGATCCAGATTTCGACGTACCCGCTCGAGTGGATGTTATACTTGGTGCAGACGTGTACTCTCGAATTTTGCTGAATGATATTCGCCAAGGGCAGTTTGGAACTCCATTAGCTCAACGAACAGCATTAGGGTGGATCTTATCAGGCGGTGTTGTGAAAACTCAGAAATCGCATATCAGCACGGCTAACTTTCACTGTTCTGTTGACAATGATCTTCACATACTTATGCAGAAGTTTTGGGAAGTTGACAGGATTCCTGATACAACTCATATCACGCCTGAGGAAGAAAGTTGTGAGAAGTTCTTTCATGAAACCCATAAGCGAGATGAATCCGGGAGATATATCGTAAGGTTGCCAATGAAATCTTGTGCTTCAACATTGGGTGAGTCGAGAAGTGCAGCTCTATCTACATTCACAAAACTGGAGCGACGTTTCGCTCAAAACGCAGATCTTCGCACTATGTACACAGCCTTCATGGAGGAATATTTGAGACTGCATCATATGGAGCTTGTGCCTAACGAAACGAACGCGGCTTCTACTAATACATATTATCTTCCACATCATGCCGTGCTGAAACCTACCAGCACCACTACTAAATTACGTGTAGTGTTCAATGCGTCGCAAAACACAAACACTGGCGTCGCTCTTAATGATCTGCTACATATAGGTCCTAAATTGCAGAAGAACGTATATGAAATTCTCATGAAGTGGAGAATATACCCTATCGTGTTTTCTGCGGACATAGAAAAGATGTACCGCCAGGTACTGGTCGAATCACAGGATACCGATCTGCAGCGAATTCTTTGGCGAAGGAATCCATCCGAGCCTCTTGAATGCTACAGGCTCTTAACTGTTACGTACGGGACTGCCTGCGCACCATACCTTGCCTGCAAAGTTCTACAACAGCTAGCAGACGATTATGACTCGGAATTTCCTACAGCAGCAACTATACTACGAGAGCATTTTTATGTCGATGATGCATTGGTTGGAGCCTTCAATCAAGACCTAGCCTTACAAGCTAGAGATGAACTTCGTACCTTGTTATCACGAGGCGGCTTCAACTTACGAAAATGGCAATCTAATTGTACGGAAATGCTCGTCGGAGTACCAAATGAGGATAGAGAGATACCGTCCACGTTGCGAGCTATGACTGATGAAGAGTTTAAAGCCTTAGGCATACTTTGGAGCCCGCAGCACGATCATTTCACTTTTCAATTCCATATGGCAGATACTCCGTCAACAACCAAAAGGCAAGTGCTTGCTGATATTAGTCGTCTGTATGATCCACTAGGGTGGCTCTCCCCTACGACTATCAGAGCTAAAATTTTCATGCAGAAAATCTGGCTGTCTGGATGTAATTGGGATGATGAGCTTCAACCAGATATGTTGACTGAGTGGTTAAATTATAGACGTGACCTTGATGGATTAAGCATAATATCTGTTGATCGCTGGATTGGTGTTACCAGCACAGATGTCGCCATCGAGCTGCATGGATTCTCTGATGCATCGAATGCAGCATACGGAGCCGTAGTATATCTACGCATTCTTCACGACATTACTAATGTACAAGTGTCTCTACTTGCTGCAAAGACTAGAGTTAGTCCTCTGAAAACAATATCTCTTCCTCGCTTGGAGCTGTGCGGTGCTGCGTTGTTAGCGGAGTTGATGTCATCTGTACGCAAAACATTGAATCTAGGCACAGTATCCATGCATGCTTGGACAGATTCAACCATCGTGCTTGCATGGTTGAAGGATCATCCATCAAAATGGAAGACTTTTGTGGCAAACCGTGTGTCAATTATTCAGCAAAATCTCAGTAGTGCAACTTGGCGGCACGTATCGTCTGAAGAAAATCCTGCGGACTGCATCACGCGAGGAATCAGTCCTAATGACTTGAAAACGTTTAAACTATGGTGGTTTGGACCTATTTGGTTGTCTCAACACTCGACTTGTTGGCCTAACAAGTTACCTCAGTGTAAATCTATTCCTATGATAGAAGAAAGGCAACAAGCAATCACTCATGTGAGCCGAAACCAACCCAATACGCTTGAAAATGACCTATTGCATCGATATTCAAACCTAAACAAACTTCTAAGGATTACCACGTATTGCCGAAGATTTGCTACAAATTCGGGAAAAGGAAATGCTCAAAGAGTTGTTGGACCTCTCAAAAGGGCTGAAATCGCTACTTCACTCATAACATTGATCAGATCGGTACAGCAAACGTTCTTTGGAGCAGACATGAAAACCTTGTCATCCAAGACGTCATTGTCAGGTCATAGTCAGCTGCGCAAATTAAATCCGTTCATCGATAATCAGAATATCCTACGTGTGGGTGGCAGATTAAAGCACTCGCTCTTATCGTTTGAAGAAAACCATCCGATAATCCTACCCAAAACCAGTCATCTAACACATCTACTAATAGATTATGCTCATACAGCAACTCTGCATGGAGGTATACAAATCACACTGCATTATCTTCGCAATAAATTCTGGATTCTTCACGCGAGAAGCAAGGTTCGGCAGTTTATACGTCAGTGCGTTGTATGTTATCGATATCAAGCAAATGCCAAGAGTCAAATAATGAGCGATCTTCCAGCAGACAGGATTCGACCATCTAAACCGTTTGTGAATAGTGGCGTGGGCTTTGCTGGGCCTCTCGTAGTAAAACCTATAAAAGGGCGAGGAAAGACAGCAGTCAAAGTATATGTCGCTATTTTTATTTGTCTGTCTACTCGTGCTATTCACTTGGAGCTTGTCATGGACCTATCACCGGATGCCTTTCAAGCAGCATTTAAACGATTTGTCTCTCGCAGAGGTCGCTGCTCGAAACTCTACAGTGACAATGCGACTAATTTTGTGGCAGCGGATAAAGAGCTAACCCATCACTTACGTCAACTTTGTAAGGAGGGCACCACTTCTATACAACAGGAATTAGTCAACGATGGTACCGAATGGCACTTCATACCGCCGGCATCTCCGCACTTTGGAGGCCTGTGGGAGGCCGGGGTTAAGTCCCTCAAACACCACTTAAGACGAATTGTGGGCAATCATGTCCTTTCCATTGAAGAAATGTTAACATTGTTATCGCAAGTGGAAGCTTGCCTAAACTCCAGACCGCTGCATGCCATCAACGATGATCCAGACGATTTTTCAGCGTTGACTCTAGGACACTTCCTAGTGGGAGAAAGTCTCATTTCAGTTCCTGATCCTAGTCTTACTGATGTCCCCATAAATCGACTAAACAGATGGCAGCTGGTGCAACAAATGAAGGAAAATATATGGATCAGATGGCAAAAGGAATACCTACATCATTTGCAATTGCGAAATAAGTGGTGTAGACCAGAAGATTCCATCAATATCAACGATTTAGTACTTATACGAGAAGATAATCTACCTCCAACCAAATGGTTGCTATGGAGGGTAGTAGCAGTCCATCCTGGGACTGATGGCCACATTCGGGTTGCGACCATAAAACATAAGAATGGGTCATTCTTGAGACCTATAACTAAACTTTGTGTCCTGCCTCTCAATAATCCAAACTAATATAAATTTTACTTAATTCTAGTTGCAATAACGACATTCTGGGTCGGAGTGTCTACAACTTCGGCATGGCGGGCGGTGGAACTACAAGTTCGTGTCAACACGAGGCGGGCGGAATGTTTAGAATCAGCAACAATTGTCATCAACGATTACGATACGTCGATTCATACAAGCATCACCGACCATTACATCATTTGCACATCCAGTCATTCACCCTGCTATGATAATCAAATTAGTTCAAGGTTAAATTATCTTGTACTTGCAGACTATTGCTATTTTTCATCTTTTCTTGCTTGAAATGTACCGCTTAATTTTTTGTAGCTTTATCAATAAAACCGGTCTCGTTTTGAATTGAGACTCTCGTCAAATTTTACATGCACTGAATCTAGCAGTGCATTGTTCAGTTGCAAATTTAATCACTTCTGCTTTGAAGCTAGTAAAGACAACATTGTCCAGCTGTGGAATCAATTTAGTAATTATTAAAACTTTATTAAAACAAGCTGAGTTTTCATTATAACGTCCCTTGACATTCAAACCTTAATAGTCACCCTTCTTCCCTTTATTCTCCCTATCAATCTCAACAATTAAGTCTTTATTAAAATGACACAAAATATACTTGATTACACTTTACTCTGAAAATTTTTAAATGAATCATTTCCGTCACAGATCACAGCACCTTTTCGAATGAATGATCTGTGCGGAATCAGAAAGTATTCTACCTCCTTATTTTCCTATGTACCTACATGCACAAATCGCTAACTACTCATGCAGGTATTTACGATACCTTAAGGATCTTGAAAAGGTCTGGCGCCAGATATTTTAATTTTCAATTACACCAGGCAGATAATGACACTGCTTTGGTGCCGGCAGATCTTACCGTCATAAAATGTCATGTTCAATTTTTTCAATTAGCATTTAAGTGCTACTAATTTAAGACACCTTTTCTCCGAATTCAACTTTTTCAAGATCCCTTGAATATTATTTTTGTTTAAAATAAAAATTTATGTCGAGAGAAACGAACCATTTCTTACACTAGTAGTTTGTGGATATTGAACAAATTATAAATAATGTCAACTTAATTATCGGATCATCGAATCGAATGGTAAAGACTTCACACAAGTAAACTATGATCGTAATGTGCTATATGTTTTTTTTATGTCAGAGCAATTTACAAATTCTCCATACTTAAGTTCAGCTGTTGTAAGCTATTCCATCAATGGGTTTGCTTTTCGGAATGCTGACGATAAGGAAGTACTGTCAGCAGCAGCAGCAGCAGCAATATACCCTGATCTACCTCCGCGACTTATTAGAGTATTGACTCTTTATGAGACGATTTACGATAGATGCCATATACATTCCCTCATATTTGGAAAACAGTAGTCGTTATTCCTATTTCCAACATATCTAATCCTCTTAGCGATATGATTTCCGAACAATTAGTCTTGTATCTTTTTATATGCTTTCTAGCTAAGGTTCTTAAGAACTTAGTACCCACTTAGGTTGTTGAATACATTAGTGAAAACAAGGTTTTATGTGCTTGGAAATCTGGGTCTCGCAAAAATCACATCTGAAAAACTGTTATCCTTAAAGTAGCGACTGATATTCATGAAGCTTTGAATAATGATTATTTAAAGACTCTAACATTTCTTAGCTTGGGTAAGTAATTTGAATCCTATTGAAAACGGAAAGCTTCTAAAGAATTATGTCAGTATTTCTTCTTTTCATCCTCAGTAGTCACACTATTCAAGCACATTTTTGTGTGTTAAAATTCAGTCTGCGTAGTGAAGGTGTGGACCTTCTCGAGCATAGCGGATCTTACTCTTACTGGCGTACCTCAAGGCTCCTTCCTTGGACCATGTCTTTTTTAGCATATATGTAGATACATAAATAAAAGGCTTTACATATCATATAGCAGATACTAGCATATTAATCTCTATGGCCTTAATTCGAGATTTCATTATCTTCATATATATATATATTTGGAAAACCGCAAAAGACGTTCAAAATTTCATTCAGATGGCTTTGGTTCCTTGGGAAAATTAAAATTTCATGATGTTTCCATTTTCCCAATAAAAGAGTGCTGTCTGAACGAAATTTTGGAAATTTTTTGTTTACTTTGGATCCGGATTATTCGGATGCAGATCCGTGCAGATCCGGATAGTTCTGATCCAAATTCGGATAGTTCTGGTCCAGATACGGATAGTTTGGATAGTTCGGATACAGATCTGGATAGTTTGTATCCGAATTCGGATACACGGATTTAAGGAATCGGATCCCAATTATTCCAGATAATCCCGACAGCAAATTATCCGGATACTTTGAGATCTAAGAAGTTGTATGTAAATCGGCACACTGGACAGCAAAACCAGATTCATTGAAGAGGATAACTTTCCTTTTTTTCCCTATATATAATTAAGAAGGTGTCTTCTATCGATCACTTCTCTTCAATGGCGCAAAAATGCTGATTTAATAGAGCTTTTTACATACAGAAGTTATTTTTAGTCCTTGACCTGTAGCCACATTTTTTGAGGCCATTCCCTTTAATTTGAACACGAATTTGTCTGTCTATTTATTTAGATATTTCTTTTTTACTATTTTCGACACTCTCGTAGACCCGCTTTTCGTCATCACAGCGAGCTGAAATTTGGCACACAGGTTCATGTCGCGTGACAATTGAATCTGTCAAAATTTCAGTCGGAAATTTCCATGGAAAACCAGGAAAATCGGGAAAAATCATTTGAAAATTTGGTACAAATTTGATTTGGGGAAAAATCTGTATCAGGAAAAATGCAGAGTTTTCCGAATTTTTCGAAAAAAATTTCCGGAATTTTCCGACTTTTCCAGTAAAAAAGCTTTCTAAATTATGCAGGATCAATTTCCCTATCAACTGGCATCATTACTTTCTCTCCGACAATGGTGAAAACTTGCAGAAAAAATCGAGGAAAATTCATGTAAAACGCTATTCCGAAGTTTTTCCGTCCAAGGAAGCGTTTGAGCGTTTTGCAACCTAAGACAAAGTTGTAGAGCGAAATGAGTTGGCATAAAGTTGTTTTTGTGGAAAATTCCATAAAAAACCCGGAAAAGCGAAAAAATCATCGGATAAATTTTCATCGATATGATTAGTGATAAGTCTGTTTCAGGAAAAGTGCAGAATTTTCCAATTTTTCTGGAATTTCAGGAATTTTCCGACTTTTCCGGAAAATTTTCCGACAAAAAAGTTTTATATGCTATGCGAAATCATTTTTTTCCGTCCTACTGGCATCAATACTTTCTCTTCAACACTCATGAAAACTTGCATGAAAAATCGAGGAAAATTCATGTAAATTTAAAAAAAAATTCATAGTAATAGGAAAAGCCTGTGGTAGACATGGAAAATCGGGAAAATTCAGTAAATCAGTGTCTTTTCAGCCGTCATAAAATTGTTTTAAATTATCTCCATGCAGCACTTAATAACAATTTTGTTAACGTGAAAAAGGCAGAAAATAAAATTAGTAAAAAAAAGAATTTTCAAACAAAACTGAAGCCAAGCCACATGAAAAAGTATAAAATAAACTTTTCTTCACAGACAGAGGTGGACTCAGATTTTATTCGCTGACAATCACCGATATATTTCAGTATGATCGAACAGAGGTAACAAGTGATTTGATTCATGAAGGGAAAGAATATTCAAGAGAAATGTCCCAATCAAAAAATCTGAATCCACCTCTGTGTGTGAAGAAAAGTTTATTTTCTACTTTTTCATGCGACTTGGCCTCAGTTTTGTTTGAAAACTCGTTTTTTACTTATTTTTCCTTCTTCACTCCTCTTGAAAGCATAGGGTTCATAGGGTTCTCATTGGAGCTAAAAATATCCGGATTATCCGGAATAATTGGGATCCGGATTTCCGGTTAATCCAAATGCGGAACTGAGTCCGAAGTAACTGTATCTCAATCCGAATTCCGGTCCAGACTAAGAAAAATTACTTCAAGTTTCCTCCACATTGCATTATTTCAATGCAATCTGGATGAAATTTTCAACCTATTTTGCTTAGTCCGGATTCGGATTTCAGGAACAACTTGTCGTTTAGCTTTCTCTCACTTATCAGAGGTTTCACTTCAGCTTGTTTGAATTCTTTGTAGTAGCTATCCAATGCTGGGGCTACCATCTGTTGCGTATTAGGAACAACATATTAGGGGGAAGCTTTATGGGTGTTGTTTTATGTAGATGTTCTTTTCGGATTGACACCTCGTCCGGCGATACTCCATAAGATGTCGGATTCTATATAGATACATTCCTAAGCTGGAATTCGAATCTTGAACTGCACATAGATATTTTAAACAAGACAAATCCATGCCAGTGTAGCTGTAATGTTAAAGATGCTCCATCATTCCGTTTTCAAACTTTTATAAATAAATATTTGTGTATTCAGTTCCAAAAAACCACGGCGTCTATACGTTTAATTCCAGCTTGGATCGAAACGAGACAATTCAATTGAATTGGCCACACTCAAGAACGGGAACGAAACAACATTGCGAAGTAAGCCCTGGATTATAATTCTCTCAAAGAATTCGGCACATCGAGAGACATTAGAAACCACTTGGAGAAAAACGGATTAAGTAGAAACTGCAAGTACCTACTAGGAGATTCTGGAACATTCTGAAAGGATTTAACTTGATATCAACTAGTTTCCGCCATATATCTTTCAATAGATGAAAATGAAAGGAGCAGGATGATGATAATACTAATGAAAAACATTCCATCGTCTCCTCTCCAATGACTTTATTCATCAGTCTCTAAAGCATTCAACTTCAATTGCAGTCACCTTTCCCAAGGTATAGACCAACAAATTTTTGCACTATCAAGCCCATTTTTGCACACAAATGAATGGCAATGTAGCTATACATATTCCATATTCAATTTCCTCAACGAAATTTTTAACTCACACAACTACTTAACCTAGTTTCAAGTCTTTTTCCTCAATTCGGAAACTTAGTTGCCTATAGCTCTATATACATAGTTTTGGAAAACAAGGTCCGTGCGGTGTCAGCCACTTCTCATATTGCACCGTCTTTATTACGAGGTGACAAAAAATGACGCCACGGAAATGCAATTTGCCAAATTACAAAACTGTTGTTGTTTGATGCGGGCGCGCACAGGGTGTTAAGAACTTGTGGAAATTTTATCACAGGCAGAACTCCAACCCAACCCCAGATGTAGTATGTGTGCAGAGGCATTATCAACGATACTCTTGAGGCGCAGTTGTGAAACTTTTTTAATTATCTCTCGAGCATCGTTCGTTTCCTATACACACATCCTTACATTAGATACACACACATACATATATAATACTAGTCGTCACCATAGCATCAGTTCGCTTATGGAACCCAAGAAGAGTTTTTCTCAGGTTTAACGTTGCTTTTTTCGTTTTTCCTTATTTTAGTCCTGGTTTTCTTAGTTATTTTTTTTATTTCTCTGCAACTGCCTAAAATTGTTTAATTCAACTTTTTCTAGTAAAAGGAAAAATTCTCTGTGCACTGAAAATATGCGAGATAAGAGAGAGAAAATAAATTACACAAAATTCTTAGTATAAGAAAAGCCTACCTACAGAGATAAAATTAAAAGAATTTCAAGTTTGTGAAAAAGTTCACAGAGAAACTGGAAATAATTTTATTTGAACTAAAAAAAAAACAAATATTCGGGATAATTGGAAATAAATTTTGTTACGTTTCCATTGTGGAAAAAGGGAACTTTGAACAATTTTCTGTCCTCTTTCAATCCACTCGCGCAGGTTTTTCGGGAAGTTTCAGAAATAAATTGGATTGAGTGAGATTAAGTAACCCCCGAAGTCACATTTATTATCTGCCTCTGTGGACAAATCAATAATGCATTGGAGTTTCGAGAAGAGATTCATAAATTCGAAAATTAACTCCCTTTTTAACTATACCCCACATTCCACATAGGTGGCAACCATAAATCAGCGGGTCAAAGTATTGAGGATAATTTTCGAAGATCGTATATTTTGTTCGAAAAATTTTGGAATTCCGAATTTTAACTCCGGTATGCATAGGCATTGATTTTATACATATACATAGATATGCCACCAAATCTGTTACCTCCTCTTGACAGATGGCCTTACATATTCCAAATTAGAAAACAGAGGCGACATTTTTACCGAATGACTGAAATCATGTTTACAGATGGCGCCATCTATTAGAAAAAATTGTAAAATGTCTTCCAAACAGATGTTTCTTCTTCTTCCCTATTTAACAATGTCTAGGAATGTGAAAAAAAATGTAAAAAAGGAATTCAAAGAAATTTCAGATTTTTTCTCAATAAATTTCCTAAAATCATTTTAAAAACTACCTTTATCACCTCCTGTGTAACGGAAAGGGCACACGTAAACGCAACCCCTCTCATCAGGCAGCGTAATTGAAGGGTATTGGCTGTAGAAATTCCATTTCGGATCCTTTCCTGGCTAGTTGGACCCCTATCAGGTTGTCTGCGATATTGCATTGTAAAGGCACCTATATTTGTGCAAATAAATTATAGTGCGTTAATTTAATTAACTCCAGCAGGCAGTCCCAAATCAGTTTGGAGTTGAATCTATTTGATTGAAGAGCCAGTAATGCAGCTCTGCAGTCAGAAAAGATATTATAGATATTTTTGTTCCTGTGGGTTCTCTTGATATTTTTCCTAATTTATAGCTCAATTACATATATGGCAACCCGAGGTCTTGAACCATATGCTCCTGCCCCATCGCCCTTATTTGTTTTGGAGCCATCCGTAAATCAAAACAATGTTCTATCTAGGATCAGGCGCTGCGAGCACCCGAATAGATTCAACTTTATTAGATCGTGCTCGGCAACTAATAATGCATAAGAATTCTGAGGAAAAGTGTCCAGTAATTTATAAGAAACAAGTAAAAAGCCAGAATTGGTCTAATTGTAAGACAAATTCTGATGATAACCTAGCTAGTAGATGAATGCTCGTTTGTAATTTCGTATAGTCACCCATCTGCGCAAGTTTGTGTTTTGAAGAGGTTTTTGAATATATCTCTAGAACGGTGCTTCGAACAGCAAATATGATTATAACCAACCTTAAAGGATTTCATATTCTCAAGAACTTTCCAGTACCTACATTAAAACCGTATAGGAGTGTTTGTTTTCACAGGATACGTAAAATTCCTAAATTTTTATATGGCAACACCAAGAGGAGTTGCCCGATTTGGTCTCTTTTTGAAATTATATTTACTGGTTTTATGAAACCATTATGTACAACATTTCAACGCTCTATGTTGACGCTTTCTCAGGCAATGTCCAAATAGGGAGTGAAAAATGACATTTTTGTATGGCAACCGTACGAAGGAGTGACCGGATTTGCCCCATTTTCAAACCTAATTTTGCTTTTTTTTTACAGCCCATGTGCAAAATTTCAGCTTTCTAAGTACACGCGTTCTCGAGTTATCGTGAGGACGGACAGACAGACGGACATGCAAAAATCAAAATAACTTTTAATTTTATGCATGGGTCCAATCCATTTTGCTCTAGCCTCATTATTTCTATGTGTTACAAACGGAATGACAATCTTAGTACCTATACCCTTTAGATTTCACCTAGAGTATAAAAAAATAATGTTAACGCTCATGAGATATTGCCATAGACAAACTAATACCATACAAAGACTGGACACGTAGAATAAAAATATGCAACGCTTTTCTAGAATATAAAACTAACGATGCCTCGACGATGCCTCGACGATGCCTCGACTTGGCACTTGATGACGCGCCCAAAGGGTAAGCCACCAATGCTTCGCTCCTTACAATATCACCGTTGCCTCGACCCGATGAAGGCAACGCCACAATTTTTCCTTAGAAATTTTTTGGAAAATTCTTCCTTCGAGTTTCTATGCATTGGCCGAGGCCGAGAGCAGTGACTCGCTCGAATATAAAATCTAACAACGATGCCTCGACCTGATGTAGGGAAGACCGCAATTTTTTCTTAGAAATTTACTGAAATTTTTTCCTTAGAATTTATACGCACTTTTGGAGGGCGACAACAATTTCTATTTTTTTTTTTTAGATATTTACACAAAATGTTTCGGTAGAATTTTTATTCATTTTGGTGGCCGACTAGACTTATTTTCAGGTACAGTATGTACTTTCATTCTGTGATGCAATATCCATATATACAATAAACATACATACTAAAAAAAAAACAAAATCTTTCAGGTAAAATTAACCCCACGTGAGTACGTGAATGTTAAAAGCATGATACGGGAATTTGTATGGAGCGAGGCATTGGTGGCTTAAGTGCTGATGCTGATTTACATAGCGTCCGTTCTGTTACATTCCATTTCGGCCCGTTTCGACTCAACTATGAAGTGATCACAACGCCCCAGGCCGTCACGTTATTTGACTGTTATTTGACTGTTATCTTCACTTTGTTTTTAAAGAAGTTTGTGAAATGATACCAGCTAAATGGGAATTTATTTGCCTTATTTCAATTTCTACATTGAACATAAAATGTTTTGTGGTGTCAGAAGGAGAAGGCGGTGAGTAAAATCACAAAAATGGAAAGCGATATTTCTGGGTATTTCGTAGCAAGATACCAAAGGATGAAGAAAACAAAAGTTACAATTAACAAAAGTCTCAATTCGGGCCACAAATATTTCGAATACAGACTGGCGTTATCGTATTTCAACATTTTATCCCACGGTGTGAGCACTAATTTTTATCATCGAGATTTAAAATGGGCAATAAATATATATGTATATACTCACTTTTAAATCATAAGTTAAGTTATTTAATTTAAATTCAATCAAGTAGCACCACAGTCTACAATTGTAAACAAACAAATTCCGAATTTTGGAGGTTATGTCTTCCGTCGAAATTGAAATTTGCTCAACTTATCCGTCCCGTTCCGATCCGTTTCTTACAATGTGAGCAATTACACAGTATTGGGTATGTTCAAATTTGACAGCTTTACGTGACGGAATGGAACGGGCGCTATGTAATCAACACTTTACCCTTTGGGCGCGTCATCAAGTGCCAAGTCGAGGCATCGTCGAGGCATCATTAGTTTTATATTCTAGAAAAGCGTTGCATATTTTTGTTCTACGTGTCCAGTCTTTGTATGTTTAGTTTGTCTATGATATTGCTTTTTGTATGCCCCTATCCGAACCAAAAATTCTAAGAAATTTCATCAAATGAGACAAATTGCTTATCGGAAAATATTTCAAACTATTCATGAAAAATCAAAGTACCAGTCAACAACCAGATGTGAAAAGGCAGATCGCAGAAATTCAATCGAAAATCTGCCGAAAAATTTCTTAGAAATCCGCAGTGCCTAGATGAGAGTTTTGTCTGTTCTGCAACTTTCTGTTGCGAAAGCGAAGTATGAAATTATTTTCACTTAAATCACGTATCATACACATTTTCCAAATCCTTCAAATCATATTAATACTAATCAAGATATGCCTTTAAATTTCTTTATTACAGATTTTTTCCACATTTTTATACATCATTAGATAAAGAAAGACCGAAAAAAACAAAATTAGATTAGATTCTTTGCTGTGATATGGCGCTATTTATTATCGAAGACAACTTATTATCCTCATATTTGCCAAGTTTTGCTCACAGATGGCGGACCGTTTTCTGAACAGATGATAGAGTACTACAGTGGCGACTCAGTGAGAAGAGGTAACAACATATTGTGCGCGGCGGTGGCATATCTATATGTATAAAATCAATGATAGAGGTCTATATGGATCAATCAACTTCCACCCAGGTTGTCCATAAAGCAGGAAGTGATAATACTCACCTAGTCAAACAAAACATGCTATGGCAGGGTTGAGGGGGGGGGGATATATCATTCGTTTTGGAGTTACAGTGTGCCCAAGTAGCACAGAGTAGAGATCTTAGCTTTAGCAACTAAAATTTGGTTGTAGCCACGTTGTCGCAGATAAAATTGTAGAATTTTAGTTAGTATAAGAAAAGTTTTCTTTTTGCCTAAAAACAACCGAAATGATCGAATAATTTTTTGGCCAAATTTTAATTATAAGTTAATCCAAATATAGATGGAAAAATTACGCTTTGACAACATTTTTTCGGTTCTTTTATAAAATATGGCTGGAAAAAACGGACGAGCAGCTTCGATATCATTTTATTTAATACCTTTGGTAGTTAGTTAGTAGCTGGAAATGAATCCAAAAAAATCTTTTTAGCTGAATAAATATTTTGCTGGTTAGCAAAAGTGAAACCGAAATATCTACATTTATGCATTTGAAAAGCGCCATTTAACTTTTGCAGCATTTTGGGATAAATTCAAAATGCCGCAAAAGCTATTCGGATCTTGATCCATACTATCCGGATCCTAATCCGAACTATCCGGACAAAGCAAAAAGAGCTTCAAAATTGTATTGTTTCATTGAGAAAATGGAAATATCATGAAATTTATATTTTCCCAATGAAACAATGCAATCCGGAGGAAACTTTGAATTTTGTTTGCTTAGTCTGAATCCGTATTCGGATAGTTTTGATCCGGTTACCCGAATTTGAGGCATCGGGTCCTAATTATCTCGGATAATCCGGATAGTAGATTATCCGGATACTTTCAGCTATAGTTTGGTTCCGGATCTTTCGGATCCGGAAAGGTGGGATCTAGATCCGGATAGTTGGCATACGGATACTAGATTCCTGATTATCCGGATACCCGGATTTGAAGCATCGGGTCCTAATTATCTCGGATAATCCGGATAGTAAATCATCCGGATACTTTCAGCTCTAATCACAACTGCAACTCTGTTGCCAGCATTGCGGCTGACCCGGCACTTTTAAAACATGCTCAAAACTCGACTTCAATGGCAAGGAGTCGTGTCTTAGTTAATCTGCTAAATTTCTTATTGTTAAATCGAACAACGTCACAGTCCGCCGTCAATGTCGCATGTGTATTTATAATTTAGGCTTTTTATTACAGTTAACTATGTTTAAATAATTCAAATCATCTGGCACCTTTTTAGTTTGTGACGATAGACCACAAAGCAACCACTTAAATATTCTAGCTCGTTCATTGTGGTTTAGTATAGCGCTATATTACGATGGCTGTAATTTAAACTATGCAGCTTAATTCCTCTGTCAGCCATATTTTTTCAAGAATAGCGTTCCCTCTTTCGAAAACACAAAATGTAAAACTTTTGAAATTTTATTTACTTACTTGGTACTCAATACCGACAAATTAAAAATAACAAGATATTTATGATATTTTAAAATATTCGGGTGAAGTTAAAACAATTTATATGACTCTATTTTGTAGAAATAAACAAATTCATATTTTTAAAATTTTGCATCCTAGTTATTTATTGTTTATTTATATGCGTTGCTAGTTTTCTAGGTATTTTATGCATATCAACAATAAACTTTCAATGGTTAATACTTTTATGCCAAATAAGGTGGCTTGAAATATTAAAAGAAATTTGCATTAAAACTTATTTTGGCTATATAATTTTGTCATTGTTAAAAAGACGCTTCCTTGTTTCATTCATATCAATTATTATTGAAATATAATAAAAATACCAGCAAAAAAAACCAAAGTATAACTAAATTGTCTTACAATGGATGTGAAGATATAACTTAATTAACTAAATGATCCAAATGAAGCAACAATATGAGCCATATATAGAGTTATTTAAAAACACACTTTATAGCAATTTACGAAATTGATTTTATTTAGCTGGTACATGTTTTAAAAAGGATATTTAGTTGACACAAGTTTGCCAAAACCATTTAACAGCATAAAATAATTGTTCAGTTCACATAGTGAACTCGAATCCCTCGATGAAATATCCCTCCTACAATAAATAAAGACTTTAAAACTTATAACAAATCAATAAAAGCACTTATCTGATGCTAGAGACATGAATCCCTTTGGTTCACCGACGTCCCAACTTCCCTCCAAACACATTTATTTCCTGAAATATACAAAAACTTACTTCTAAATAAAAAATACATTAAATTTCGCAAATTTACCCAAATCTCATTTCCCTCCTGCATCTTTACAATTCGTAATGTCATTAACTGACATTTCGTCATATCATATGTTCCTGCCTTCGCCGCAGTCAGAGTTTAATGGAATGCTACTTTGAGATCGAGCATTGCCAGGGCAACCCATCATGGCGGCTATAAAAAGGCGACGAGCCGCAGAAGAAGCACCCATTCCCATTTCAGAATTTAATCTGAAAAGATCAGAATTTACTCTGAGCTCCCATAACTATCCACACCTAAATTTTGCTTCCATCTAAGTAGGGATTTCTGCTGCAGAAATTTACTTCTGCTCTATTTCCATCCTTCACCTCAGCAGGAAGTTACTCCTGCTGCAGAAGTTTACTTCTGCCTCACCTTATGCTCCATCTAAGCAGGAATTTACTGCTGCTGCGTAAATTTACTTCTGCTTTACTTTTATCCTACACCCAAGCAGGAATTTACTCCTGCTGCGTAAATTTACTTTTGCTTCATCTTTATCCCTCACCTGAGCAGAAATTTACTCCTACATCTAAGCACGAATTTACTCCTGCTCCAGAAATTTACTTCTGCTTTATTTCCAACCTTCACTTAAGCAGCAATTTATTTCTGCTTCATTATCAACAAACTCTTAAGCAGAAATCCAATTCTGCTAGTGCTGCGGTATTTTATACAAGCAGCACCAGACCGTCATTCTGTTAGGGTCGTTTGAAAAGTCCGTGCAAAAATAAAAACTACTTAACTTTTTGGGGTAAACCTTTTTTATTTTGCAACATAGTCTCCTTTTAGGCTTATACACTTCGTCCAACGCTGCTCTAGTTTGTTGATCCCTTCCGAATAATAGGATTTGTCCAAGTCTGAAAAATAGCCCTTCGTTTCTGCAATCACCTCTCCGTTTGAATAAAATGTTTTTCCCGCCAGCCATTTCTTCATATTGGGGAACAAATAGTAGTCCGAGGGAGCCAAGTCTGGAGAATAGGGGGGATGTGAAACTAGTTGGAACCCTTTTTCCATTAATTTTGCGACCACAACTGCTGAGGTGTGAGCTGGTGCGTTGTCGTGATGGAAAAGGACTTTTGTGTGGGTCAATCGTGGGCGTTTTTCTTGCAGCTCGGTTTTCCAACGGTCCAATAACGATGAATAATATGCACCTGTAATAGTTTTACCCTTTTCCAGATAGTCGATGAGGATTACTCCTTGCGAATCCCAAAAGACAGTCACCACAATCTTTCTGTCCAAAGGAACGGTTTTTGCCTTTTTTGGCGCAGATTCCCCCTTGCTAACCCATTGTTTAAATTGTTAATTGGTCTCAGGAGTGTAGTTATGTATCCATGTTTCATTCACAGTGACGAATCGATGCTTACAGTTCCGCGGCTTGTTCTGTAACAGCTGCAAACCGTCCTTGCAACACTTCACACGATTTCGTTTTTGGTCAAGCGTGAGCAATCGCGGCACCCATCTTGCGGATAGCTTTGTCATGTCCAAATGTTGCTGCAAAATATTATGTACCCGTTCATTCGAGATGCACAGAGCACTAGCAATCTCACGCACCTTCACTCTTCTGTCATCTATCACCATATCATGGATTTTATCATTGATTTCTAGAGTAGTAACCTCAACAGGGCGTCCAGAACGTTCAGCGTCACTTGTGCCCATATTGCCACTCCGAAAATTTTGAAACCACTTATAAACTGTTCTAATCGAAGGTGCAGAGTCACAATAATGTTTATCAAGCTTCCCTTTAGTCTCTTGAGGCGTTTTGCCTTTCATAAAGTAGTGTTTAATCAACACACGAAATTTTTTGAAAATAACTCGACTTCCTTGATTCAAACGAATGCCAAACACAAAGAAATAGACCGATCTAGCTGAAACTTGGTGTGTGTTCTTCCAAGAGATGCTACTAACTAAACATAACCTCGATACGCGCCAGTAGTGCCATCTCTCTGACTTTGCACGGACTTTTCAAACGACCCGGAACACTATAATTCAACTGTGTTTCCCCCAGAAATGTAATTCTGCTTTAAGCCTTTCAGCCTTTCACACTGCAGCATATACATTGCAGCTGCACGCTGCACTGTTTTTAATTTTTCTACTAAGCCCCACACGTAGCAATATACTTCAAAAAGAAAAATCTTATACTGTTTTTGAATTAATTCATATATTTAATTGAGCATTCTTTTTTTTTTTTTTACAGAAATAGAGGGAGCAGAATCACTAACGTTCTTATTATAAATTTGTTATTTGTTGAGCTATTGAATTTTTTTTTATAATTTTTAGAAATATTATAGTAAGGTGGGCAATTTTTAAGAATTGAATTATTATTGTGTATTGTCTTGTGATATTAATATTAGCAATCTTGAAACAAAATTTTACATTTGAACTTTAAAAGTTGAGTTATCTATTTATCAACCGGCTTCGCTTGAGCTCAGATCTCACAATGTTTCCAAAACGTTGGCACTGCTTCATTTTTAGCTGCGGAATCCATAGCGTAATAGATGCTACAATATCTAAAAATCTGAATCGACTTCACCAGTTTTGTTCGCTAACTGTTTTCAAAGCTTTACCAAGTGGTTTTGGCGGCATTCCATTCCAACTAAAAAGCTTTTAATTTGGCAATCGTAAGGTTGTCAAAACCCAAATGCAGCAACCTGTGGTACTTGGATGATTAAGAAAATATTCAAGTTTTTCACCAAACAGGCTCTATCTTGAAACGTACAGGCTATACAGTTACCGTCAAGAGCTCATTCGACTTAGAAACCAGCCCTGTGCTCCCCTCCTCTAAGGATTTTCTTACCCATTTTTGGACTTTGGCATCTTTGTTTTTTGTTTTTTTTACAAAAATGCGGTTAACATAACTTTTTTTTATTATAACTGTAAACTGAGGACTCTCCTCTTTTATTTGACGTATTACACCTATATATGTGCCAACTATATTCATTAACCACATGACAGTTTTGCCCGAGTGTGACTCGGGCGCGGACTACTTTCGCACTCTGATGAGCGCGTCTCGCTCAGGCAAATCTAGTTTCGACTTGGTAGAAAGGGGACGGATTGACGATGGGTCAACAAAATTTCAGTCTTTGGTGTGGGGGGGGGGTCGTTTAGAGGGAGGGGGAAATCCGATTTTTACATTTTGGATCATAGCTCGAGTAAACCAAGTCCGATTAAGGAACGGGTTTCACCGTTCGACTCGCCCATGCAGCAGCTACAATTCGTAGAACAACTTTGTTTACCATTGGCGTACTTTTTGGTACAAATGTGCGGGGGGCACAGAAAAATTTTTGGTCCCCCCCCCCCCATGTCACCAAAATTGGACTGGTAAGTGGTTAAAGAGTTAATTTCTTACCCTATTCAGATCATGCTGAAATTAGACGGTATTTGTTTTTTGAATGCACGTCAGTCACAGATTAGCTTTGAGAATAGACTATAATCTAATAGCTCTTTAACGACTATAGATAATACATAGGTGTACTAGGTCAAATTATAGAGGAAAGTTCACAGTTTACAGTTTTTCTAAAGAAAAGTTATGTTAACCGCCCTTTTGATAAAAAAATAAAAATAGATATTGGTAAGAAAATCCGAAATTTTTTATTTAGACCGCAATGACTCCTGGGAGGAGAGGAGTACGTGCTTGATTGAGCAATCGTTGGAAATGCCATGAAGTTCTGAATATAATGAGTTCTTTCTGATCATATAGCCTGTACTTTTTAAGATAAAGGGTGTTCTGTGAAAAACTAGGATATGTTAGGACCTGGCATCCCCACCATCAGCCGATCGAGACTATTAATTGAAATTAATGCTAACAACCATTATATAATTATTATCATATACATCTAAGTAAAGATTTGTAATCAGTCACAAGCGTAGAAAAATAATTCAAATAACGTATCAATGTCTCAAACACAATTGTTAGGAACTATAAATTATGTATATAATTGCCTCAGCAGCTCTAATAACCTTTACATCAAGCATATTTTCAACTTGATGAAAAGGCAATACTATAAGATGATACTTTGTACCAGTCCACCAAACTTAAGTGAAGGATATGAGAGATTCTGGAGAGCGTCTATTGACCGAGCTGTTAAAAAAACGTAGGCTAGACTAGAACTTTTTTTTGTAGAAAAAAATAAGAATTGTAACAACTCTGTATAGCCTGCGTAGCTGGAATAACATAGAATAATGAAGAAGTCCACTCAATTTATATATTATATAAAATAAAGGAGTCTAATCAAGAACCAAATGTATGAAGAATTATTGACCATGTAACCTTCCAAACGGTGTATATTCCCCCCCCCCCCCCCCCCCCCCCCCCCAACATACAATTTTTGTTTGGCTAGGTAAGTACAATCATATCCTGCTCTATAGACCACCAAGGTGGAAACATGTATATACAAAATCCCAGCTCTCTGGGCTTTGAAATTAAATTTGAATCTTGATGAATTCGAAGGATATGCACTCTGTTCCTGTTCCCATCCCTTTCGAGAATACAGTGTTTCTTAGAATTGAATAATATTTATGCTATTGACCCATCCCAGCTTTTTCTAACAACACTTTTTAATCAACTCCATAGAATATACAAAAAAATAAAAAATAAAAATTACTGACGAAAAAAATTTAAATTTAATTTCGAATTTCGAAAATTTGTCTACATTTATTTTTCCCTCGCTTTCGACATTCGAAAAATTAAAAAAAAAAACAAATCTAACAAAACTGAATTTCTTTTAAAAGCTGTAAGTCAAATATCGTACGATTTAATTTCGAAAAATATATTTTCGAAGTTTAAATTATTTTACACATAGAGCATCAGTATTTGTCATCTACAGCCAGGAAATTTTACGGTATTAATAACATTGTTAGTAACGCGTCTCTTTGACACAGGCTGTAGAAATAGCTTCAGGTTCTAAAACTAACTTGCACCACCTCAATTTATTTTATATCCTCATTCCACGTTTCTTTGTTTTGTTTTTTCCTTACAATCAGAGATTCTCAGGGACTCTCATTCAAAGGTTATATGTCGTTGATCCTATCTCCCTAATCTTACACAAATTTACAAAACTTTGGTAAACCTTGCTCCGAATATGTCAGAACAGAAAATTTTTCTCATTAATAATAAATTTGCCCATTATCTATAGAAAGTATCTGATGAATTTCGATTATATTCATAAAAAAAACTGCAATCATTTTCCACACATCTAGGAAAAACGATTTTATCTTTGAAGCAATCAAGACTCACTAAGGTCGCACTTAACTATACTATTTTGGTCCCTTTTAAGAGTTAGGAAGCGTTGAGCACCTTCTTACAACAATCGTTGGTTTTTCATTGAAGTTGTATCCGGTAAAAGGCCATTTGCAAGTGCGTGTTAATCGGAAATAAAAAAAAAAAAATCGCATAAATTCCAGTAGAATTTCCAACATCACGAGTGCTGACAGTTTTGCGTGCGCTGACGTTATTAATTCCTCCTTCCTTCCCACCCATCCAACAACATATCCCCGCAGGAGTTGATTAAAAGTGGTTTTTTAAGCATCACAAAAACCCTTTGTGGTCTCAGAAGGGTTGAACTATATATATAAAAATAATTCCCCTCTTTTTGAGCACAGACACAATCCCCAGAGCGATTTGTTATCGCCTTCAACTTTATTTTCAAAAGGGTTAATGCAGTAGAGGGAGTGAGGTACGATTATAAATGCTTCAACTGTGACATTTCAGTAAACATCTGTCGCAAGTTTAATTAGATCCTTTCGTTAAGAATTTACCCATTGCACATAATCTTGAAGAAAAAGCCTCGCGAAAATGAAATTGGAAGTCTTTAGAAGATGACCTTTTCGGGAGATGTTGAGAAAGGTATATACCAACAGAGTTTATAGGGTGGAATTCGGTGAAGGGTGATTTTTTCGTAGTCTTGGAAAAGCTGGAAAAGGAGAGTAGATATAAAAAGTGACAAGTTGGTGTAGACAGGATTCGAATATTAACAGGATTCTATAAGAATTTTTCTCAAAGACATTTCGAACAGTCGTCGTGCTGTAAAGGAAACGAAATGTTACCAATTTCCGAAAAATTAAAACATGTGTGTACACAAATTTCGATTTCCTGTCAGCATCAATGACATCTTGAACAGCAAAATGAAAACTGAAGTCGTTTGCATAATCACCATCGTATGTAGCACATTACCAGAACCGTCCTCATATGCTACTATATGGTCGCACATAATATGTACATATACATTACATACATACATATGTATATATGCTTTAAGCCATTCACTGTAATTTCCTTGAGGAAAACGAGCATAAGAGTTGGAGTAAGGCGTGCTGACAAGCACCAAGGAAACTCATTTCTATTATTCCCTGGAAATTGGGTTTCAAGTGTCATTAAAGCACCCCAAGTTCTTCTATCAGAACACCATCAGGAGAAATTTATGAAAATTTTATTCAAAAAATGGGATACGGAATGGCTTTATATACGCGCGTGCAAAATGTTAAGGACCCACTGGAAAGGACATTTACAGTGTCACAAGTGCGTATGGCCTGATGGAGATGAGAGGACCGGTTGGATTGGAATTGATATATCATTTTAAAGCTTATTATTATTATTTTCGTTATTTTCATTTTTTTTCGCTTTTTTTTTATCATTTCAATATAAAACACAAGGAATTTTCGGGATATAGCTTTTCCACTTTTTGATATTTTCAGCTCTTGAAATTCATTTCACGTTATTTAGATTATTTTTTTTTTACATTTTTTTACTCTTAATTTGTGATTCATATATTTTGTATTTGTAATTTTGGTGTTATGTGTGGAACGAAATATTCAAGCCAGGTGAAGTGAAAAATATAATTTTAATGATGTGTCCAGGTCCTGATTTCTCTTCTCTTTTTTTTTTTTTGTATTCTGTTGGTTATTGTAGGCCTATTTATAAACATGGGTTTGATGCTTCTGTATGAAAAATGGAATTATTTGGAGAGAATGGGATAAGGCACGTGCCCTTGTAATACATGTGAATGTGTAGTGAGCCTGCACATATAACCACTGACATAGGTTAGAGTGGCGGCCATCGCACGAACCGCTGTGTTCAGCTTTATTTAGACCATTTGCGGTCCTTTGTGATACCACCTTGATGGGAAACTAGCTGGGAAAGATACCTCAGATTTAGGGGGTGCGCTGAAACCAGCCACAAGAATTAATGAACCTTACCAGGACCCCCAGCTCCCCCAATTCGCCGAAGAAGTAGCTGCCGAGCTCATTCTGCTTACGCCTGGAAAGGTTGGGTTATTCACACAGCAGATGATGCACGTTCTCAACCTCTTCTTCATCCATACAGCTCATACATGCTGTCTTGAAAACGCGTATGTCGTCAGTTCTCCCGATCTGCGATTTAGCAGCTTACATGCCTGTATGTCTAGAATCCTCTTCACTGATTCTAGGGGCCGATCTATGGGCTCTTTCGCTAAGCAGGCAGTCATAACGGAGCCCTTTCTGTTTATAGTATCAGCTGCCTCGTTACCATGTATGTTATTGTGACCAGGCACCCAGTAGAGAATAATCACTGACATGTATATAAATGGGCTGACTGACCTCCTGTTTCATGTGGCACCAGTCTTGATTTCAGTAAGTATGCTCTCAATGTCAATGCTACCGCCTGTAGTAAGCTGGCGCGAAATTTAAATTATTTGGGGATTTTATGTCAATGGATTTACTTAAATATCTGTCAGTGGGATTTATCGGATTTTTTACCAATATATTTGCGACTTTGTTCTTAAATTTTGATTATGAATCGAAGGAAGTGTTTTTAGAAGGATGTTTTTGGAAGGAAACGTTTATTTATAGAAGGAAAACTTGTGGTCATATTCAGGTATACAAAATTTTATGAAAAATGATTAACTGTCAAATACATTGCTAAGTTTCAAGTTTTGCAAATATCGCTGAACCTCAAGCAATTTCTCGTTCCTAATTGTAACAGGTGAGTGGGAAAGTATGCTCTCACGGAAAGAGATAGAAGTATGAAAGTGGTGCCATTTGCTTGCATGCATTTTTGGTTCAACGAACAGTCCATATATATACATGTCAGTGTATGTGACTAATAAAAAAGAATTTACTAAAGGATTTCCTTTGAAATCACTCAGAATGTCAATTTTATGAACGCAACCAACCGTATCTATTGTTCCTCTCATATGTCCAAGCCAGCATGCTTCTTTTTTCGAGAATGAGAGGCACTCGGAAGAGGGAAAATTCCTCCATTCCCATAGAATAGAGCTATGATTTTTTTTTTTTTTTGAAAACGGGGAAGAGGAGAATCCCATCCCAAGCACGGAGGCCATAGCGGCCAATTGTACTATCCTGAATTCCATTCACCAAAACCTTCCTGGCCTCTTAATGAAGCGCATCAGGTCTTGGTGAGGAAGGTTTTTCAGCTCATCCACGGATAGAAGGGGAAACCCTAGAATATCCAGTCTGCTCCGGGCGAAGGCCGGACACTTACACAAAAAGTGTGTGGTTGTCTCAGGCTCTCCCTCCATGCAGGACCGACACTCAGGGCTGCCAACAACTCCCATCCTTGTTAGATGAGCGTGAAGTGAGCTGTAGCCGGTGATGCTGCCAACCACGGCTCTACATTGTTTCCTTCCGAGCCCCATGAGAAACTCGGAGATATTCCCATTGGGCCCATCAAGAAACAGTTTTGTACACCTACAAGCGCTCAGGTTCTCCCATCTCTGCTGATGTTTCCTATGAACATCAGCTTTGATGAGAGACCAGATACTCGAGGTGGTAACGCTAACGGCAGGCTCCGGTCCGAGGAACGGAGAATCAAGGTCAGCCCTTTCATTCCTCATGATCCCCATGTAACCAGGAACCTACAGGAGGGACACTTTGTTGTGGAACACAACTTATCCACTGACGACGTGCAGTCCCGCAGTAACTTAGACGTTATCCGAGGGCCATTCAGAGCCATCAAGGCTGCCTGACTATCCGAAAGGATAGCGATATCTTTCCCCTTGATTTGCATATCAAGGTCTAACTTCGCTGCCATTGGATGGCGAAGACTTCAGCCTGGAAGACAGTGGTGTGTTTTCCAAGTGAGTACTCCATTCCAAAATCAGGCTCCGGAAAGTAGGCACCTGCCCCAGCTCCCTCATTAGTGAGAGAGCCGTCGGTGAAGATTTTTAGAGCAGACCGGGGAAGGCACGATAAGGCACCTCTCTTAGTCCACGATTCCCTTGCAGGAAAGCTTACAGAGAAGCGACGCCCGAAACGAAGCTCAGGTACCATCGCATCCCGTGGCATACCGGCCAGAATGAATATTGATCGCAATCATAAACTTGACCTACCAGCTACGGAATGACTATCGATCTGTCACCTGTGAAATAACCCTAGTTAAATTGCCATACTAGAGAACGTTTCTACATTTGTTCAAACTTTCAATAAGTTATTACCACTATAAAACGCCTACTGTCCACCAAAGAGGAAAAATGAATCTCAATTACATTGAGGTGAATTAGTGTAGCGATTAAAAGAAATTATCGTTGTGTTGCTCTTTCAGTTAGTTTATTTGGTGATAATATTAAAACTCTTGTAAATATTAGGTATAATAAACTAGTTTCAAAGTTGAACCATGCTTATGCAGGTCATTCAGTTCTTTATAATGATTTAAGTATAGTAAAAGAAAAAATTATATTGTTGCCGTTTTTCTTGTTATTTTTACCTGGCCGAGCGGATACCAGTGCAATATTTTCTCTACTTCCTATAAACTTTACCTTTATATTTAATTAGTGGTTCTATTGCAGTGTTGGGCAAAATGTAATCTGATTAACGATTAACAATTACAATTATCCTTGTAATCTGTAATCAGATTACTAATGTAATCCATTTCCATAATTACGTAATATAATGGATTAACGTGTAGGTAGTGTGATTACATTAGATCACACATTAATCGATTACATGTTAATCCCACTACATGTTAATCTTATTAATGTAATTAAATTTAAGATATTTCAAATATTTGTATTCTAATTCTTCATAAAACTCCCTAAAACTAATTTCGTACGAGAACAATACTATTTTCTTTCAATTCGTTTCATTATATTACTAATTACTTTTAATTAATCTACAAAGTAATCTGTTACAATGTAATTAAAATACAAAATAATCGAATTTTATTGTAATTAGATTACAAAATAATTTAAGTATGTATATTGCAGAGATGGGTATTTTTTATTTGAATAAAAATAAAAGATAAAAAACCGAATAAAATGAAAAATCGAATAAAAATTAATTTGATTACAAATATTATTTGTTATTTGGTGAATTATTCGCAATTAATTATTTGTTATTTGGTGCAAATTATTCGAGTTTCAAATAATTATTCGTTATTTGGTGAATTATTTGTAATTTGGTGCAAATTTTTTAGTTTCAAATAATTATTTTTTATTCGATCGTGCGTTATTTGATTATCAAATAATTTCTTTATTTGATGAATTATTTGTGATTTCTTATTATTGTGATGATCATCAATTTCAAACAATTATTTGTTTTTCGATTATGGATATATGTTTTCTGGTGTCCATTAGTTCCATTGTCCTAAGCACAAACACAAACTCACTTGTTTTTTATTTTATTGACTCTAAGATTATTCTGAGTATTCAAACCCAATTAATTTACTTCAAAAGCTTCACAAATACTTAATTGAACAAAATTATTAAATTCCTCTTAAAATTTAAATTAAATTAAGCAACGAGACATCTTGCGGAAAGAAATGCTTGTGCCAAGAATTAATTATTTGAAACTGGAGAGTAGAGTGGTAGGAATCAGCCTTCCTGTCACCTTCCGTCGGAAGTATGTAGTAGGACGTTAAAGTCAAAAAACGATTTTCCCGCCAAAATGCATGATAACTATACAGTTTTATTACAAGATTTAGAAACCCCGGAATGTTACTTTTAATTTGACCTAAATGCAAGATGACAGGAAGGCTGATTGGGCATTCATTGGAAAGCTTAGACGGTTTGCTATCATCTGAGATTAATCCCACATTGATAGGGTGTAAATCAAGATAGTTACAGGGTGTAAAGTGGAAGAAGTACAAAAAATCTTAAACCCCCCTACCGCCGAAACGACGCGTCTTATCCCCCCTTCACCTTATAATTTTTTGCTTGTTTCCATCTCAGCTATCAAACCCTTGAGCTAGGTGCACCAATTATGAAACACCCTGTATGGTACGGCGCTAAATACATTACTTTAGAAAAGGAAGATTTTAAACAATTCAAATTCAGAAGAAGAAAATGGAAAAAGTAAAAAGAGGAAATAATTAATAAGCGCGCAGAATGCATGTAAATGAGTTACTAAAAGTCTAATAAAAGTGCTAAATAAAATGGAACTATTATTATCAAAAACTATATTATGTGATAACTAATGAACTTATTGAATGCGATCACGGCGTTGGCAGTTTGAACATTTAAAGAAAGACTATTCCTCAGGCGCGAAATATAAACAAAATAAGAGCTTTCCATACAGCGGCGATCCAGGGTGGTCCTGGGGGTCATGACCCCTAAAGATACAAAATAAAAATATTTAATTAATTGAGTTATGTGAAAAAAAATCTATTTTTTATTTTATATTCTTTCTATTTATATAATTTATACAAAATATTTTTATTCCAAAACTTTAAAAAATCAAAATTTATTTCAATGAATATCATTGTATGTGTATAGGTTTTCTCAGAATTTTAGTTTGGAACCCCAACTTTGAGTGATCCAAAACCCCCGGGAAAGACTTCCCAAGCCACGAAAGAGACTACCTCACTACCACATCAGAGCCCTAACTTAGTCCTAACACCTAACATTCTAAAATATTTGCAGCGGTCTTATGTAAAACCACTGACATGTATAATATGAAATACACTGAAAAAAGTGAGTTCACTTCTATATAGCGTACCCTTTCGGTCTAAGCACCAAGTACCAACAAATAAATAAGTGGGTTCGTCGAAGTAAATGTTTTTAAATTATTTATTTGGGTTAATTAGTGCTAAAAAGTGTTTTATCTAAGGCAATATATTCATAGATACTCAACAGAAATTCGAAAGGTTTTAATAAAATCACTTTTGAGCCTCCCGCCAATGGTGGTTTTTTCAATTTTGGCACCGACAGGAACGAAACAAAAAATTAAAGACGCATGAACAGTTCATATTACTTATGCCAGTGTGTAAAACTGAGAAAAGCTTGGTTTGAATTACTCCTGCACCCTAAACTACTATTCTATTAAAAAATAACACATCATCCACACTGCTTAATGCGGAAGCCTTCCTAGTACCTCACTACAATACTACGGTGGCTAAACTAAACGACATACGGAGTTAGACAAGTGGTGCCCCATTTTTTTTTTCTAAATTTTTTTTCTAAATTTAATTGCTAGATGAAGCCTCCACCCCCCCCCCCCCCCCCCCCCCCCCCCTCTAATTACAATGCTAGATCTGCTCCTGTTTCCATAAACGGCTTACAGAAGCGAGGAATTATTATGTTCATATTACATTCAATTGTTATGAAACTGAAGAGCTCTCTGAGACTCTGGTTTGCCTGACTCTAACAGATCTAAGAAAAATTTCAATGATTGAAGCCGAAGGTAAAAAGTCAGAGCACAACTAAGGAATATTGTCCGAAAAGGGGAGAATTGATCAAACCTGCAAAGTTCAAATGACAAACCGAACCCAATCATGAAAGGCAACCTTCAATTTGCGGGCACAAAAGGAAACCAGCTAAGAATAAATCGTACTACAATATGTAAAGTATGCCATGAGTAGCATCTTTACAAGCTTCTAATCAATGTAATAGCTGTTCAGCGACATACGAAGAATTCTGTTCGCAGTTCTTGCTCCTACAGCTCATTAGCTTTATATCTTTCAAGATTACGTCAAGGTTGAGAAGAATCTATCACCAATAAATCCCCCAGTACGAAATATTTTTACTCCTTGTACCAATTATTCCATTTCGAATTGTATCGGTCACATCCCTACAAATAAAAAGAAGAATCCACAAAGAATCATCTTCGTTCATAAAAATGAACACACTTATCTGATCACCAATTACTTTCGAACTCCCCGGTCATCAACATGTCCAAAACATTCAATCCAATAAATGTATTTTTCTAAAAGGTATAAACAAAAGACAGAAACCTGAGAAACAATTAATTAAAATATAATAAAATAAGTAAAAAACGAATTTTCAAACAAAACTGAGGCCAAGCCGCATGATAAAGTAGAAAATAAACTTTTCTGCACAAACAGAGGTGGACTCAGATTTTTTGATTAGGACATTTCTCTTGAATATTCTTTCTCTTCATGAATCAAATCACTTATTACCTCTGATTGATCATACTGAAATATATCGGTGATTGTCAGCGAATAAAATCTGAGTCCACCTCTGTGTGTGAAGAAAAGTTTATTTTCTACTTTTTCATGCGGCTTGACCTCAGTTTTGTTTGAAAACTCGTTTTTTACTTATTTTATTTTCTGCCTTTTTCACGTTAACTAAATTGTTATTACGTGCTGCATGGAGATATTTTAAAACAATTTTTAAGTCATGTTTGATGCCGATCCGAAAACAAAAATTTTTCGAGTATCAAATCGTTGAAGTACTGCAACGGTTTTCTGAAATTCAAATTATGATTTAAACAGCGCTTTTTAGCTGTATTCCAACTTGATCCCATATAATATGAATTTTCCCGATTTTCCATGTTTTCCACAGACTTTTCTTATTACTATGAATTTTTTTTAAAAATTTACATGAATTTTCCTCGATTTTTCATACATGTTTTCATGATTGTTGAAGAGAAAGTATTGATGCCAGTAGGACGGAAAAAAATGATTCCGCATAGCTTATAAAACTTTTTTGTCGGAAAATTTTCCAGAAAAGTCGGAAATTTTCGGAATATTTTCCAGAAAAATTGGAAAATTCTGCATATTTCCTGAAACATATTTATCACTAATCATATCGATGATATTCCCGGTTTTCCGGGTTTTCCACGGAGTTTTCCACAAAAGCAACTTTATGCAACTCATTTCGTTCTACAACTTTGTCTTAGGTTGCAAAACGCCCAAACGCTTCCTTGGTCTGAAAAACTCCGGAAAAGCGTTTTACATGAATTTTCCTCGATTTTTTCTGCAAGTTTTCACCATTGTCGGAGAGAAAGTAATGATGTTAATTGATAGGGAACTTGATCCTGCATAATTTAGAAAACTTTTAACCGGAAATTTTTCCGGAAAAGTCGGAAAATTCCGGGAAATTTTTCGGAAAAATCGGAAAACTCTGCATTTTTCCTGAAACGGATTTATCACTAATCAAATTTGTACTAAATTTTCAAATGATTTTTCCTGATTTTCCGGGTTTTCCATTAAAATTTCCGGTTCAAATTTTGATAAATTCAATTGCCGCGCGACATGAACCTGTGTGCCAAATTTCAGCTCGCTGTGATGACGAAAAGGGGGTCTACGAGAGTGTCGAAAATAGTAAAGAAATATATAAATAGACAAATTCGTGTACGAGTTAAAGGGAATGTCCTCAAAAATAGCACAAACTTACCCAAAATAATACGTATCTCCACCAGAGTCTAATCTGAGTTTCCTATCCTTTGAGAAAACGTATAATTTTGTTTATTCCTTTATATAGAAGTTTAATTGTATTCTTGTAGAAGTCTAATTCTACTAAAATACAACCTCCCACAAAATCTAATATTTGCTCCCCACTCGTGTAACAGGAGTATAATTCTGCTTACACGCCTTAGCACGTTGCAGCCGAAGTATAGTTCTCTCACTCTGTTTTATTAAATATTAGTTAAAGGACGAAGTGTAATTCGAATGAACTAAAATTATTCTCTTTATGTTTATTAAAGAAATAAGGAGAACGACAAGTAGAATACCACTTCCATCACAAGTGTTGTTGTAAAAAGCAATACACTGCAATCAATCGATTACTCATAGTCCATAAGCTTAAATCATAGTTTATGCGTTCAAGGTAGTCTTCGATAAGTGCAATCGGCCTGCTCTAATATACTATTTGTATATCATCAGAATACAAATGCACTTTTACATTACGAAATACCTCAAGTAGATCATTGATGAATAGGTTAAATATAAAGGGCCCCTATATAGACCCCTGTGGTACGCCAAATAGTACAGGAAATGAGTTGGAGATGTCATTGTTTAGCTCAACGTGTTGGTGACGGTATGACAAAAAATCGTTAATAAAGATCTGAAATTAAAAACAACCGAAAGTTTATACAGAAGCATATTGGGCGGTCAATACTATCAAATACTTAAGTGAAATCTGCAGTACTAAGGTACTACAATTGTTTTGATTCAGGGCCAAACTATTACATCCATAACCGCAGACTCACAACTGTGGAATCGTCTGAAAGTTGATTTCAAACGTGTGTGAAAAGTTCATTATCCTCAATCCTCTGGCGATAAATTAACTTTTCCAACACCTTAAAAAAACGTAAAATGCTTGTAGGACGAAAACATGTATTGATTAGGACAGTTCATTGAACTCAACACAACGACAGGAGTAGGCATTATAATTGGTTAGATTCGTTAGAAATTCGACCTCCACTAAGATCTCCGAACGTGCAAGCTTAATTTTCCATTGAACTTTGGTTTAATGATGTGAAGCATGAATTAAGTTCATCTGCGTTGAATCCACAATTGACCTTATCTTTCCCATACACACTCACCCATCGTCGTAGGTATACCTACCTCATCAAAATTTGCACTCTTGAATATTTAAAAATCTTTCTAAATTTTCCATAAACTTCTAAATAAACGACAAAGTAAATAAATTTTTAAACAGTTTGACAACATTTTTAATTTCTAAAGATAGCGGAAAAAGTTGGCGAAATTCCTAATTGCGGACTATCTACATAGTTCGCACAGATTAAAGAAAAGTTTGTTGCACTTTTATAATTCCGCTTGAGTAGGAGTCAACTAATGCGAAAATAAGATAGAAAAAAAAAACACCAAAATGAATCTCTCTTGAAAATTCGCCCTGAGATAAATATTGAGTAAAAATGCAAATTCTGCAAAAAAAATACGAAAATTAAATAAATCGCTTTATGGACTTGTTATAGATTTAAAACGAAACCAAGTTCTGCTGAAATTTCGTCCTTTTATCATGTTTTTTTCCTCTGTCTATCTTTTTCTCTTTGGTTATGTAAACTCTGAACATACTATCTAGAGTAAGTTAATCTCATTAATATGAAAACTTCACTGAAAATTTATATAGTATTCGACAAAATCTGCATATTTTATCTCCCTCGGAAACATTTATATACATAGTGCAATCCCAGAAGGGAGCAGTAAGTTCATGAACAGAAAAAGTGTGCGATATAGGAACAAATTAAATTAGGCACAGTCCTCCACATGCTGCCCATCCATTCTGCATGGAATGCAGGGTAGATTTCTATGTTGCGTTATCGCAATGCTATAAAATTACGGCAACCATATATAAATCCTAAAAAACTTGTTGGAAGCACGTCGCGTCGTTTCTATTTATAAGATGAGTCAAACCGCATTGGTGAGTCCCCAAAGCACAAAGTAAATTTTTGTTATTTAACCTACCATCTACATATACGAACGCCCTATGTTGCTCCGAGGAGCTACATATAGCATAGCATAAGTAACAACCACACCTTTCCAGGTTATCCTAGAGGCTAAAGATGAAACAATTTACTCATGGTTCCCACAAATTTGGAAAGCTTCAGATTCAGTGTGCACTGCACACGTACATATGTATGTATGTATGTAAATGTTACCACTGTGCCACATAGGAATACCTTTGCAGTGGCTTTACTCCTTGTGCTTTTTGTACATTTTGTCCCTTGCTACCATGCCCCCCCCCTTTACCACATTTTGTCCCTTGCCTTAATGCCCTCCCTCTGCCATCTTTTTCTTTCTCATTTCGATAACTTAAAAGGATTCGGGTGTAGCGTACCTTCCACTCTGATGATGTCTTCATCTGTATGATTTTAACCCCCTTTTAACCCCCCCCCCCCCCCCCCAGCGAAAATATATCTATCTACGCCACTGTTTATATGGTTTCATAATATTTTATCTGTCTATCTTACCTCTACCTACCCAGCTACCTCTACTTACTTTTATGGGCGGAGGAACACTTTCCTGCCACCGAAAATTGTAATCTGTAATCTTGGCAGGATGTGACGCGAGTGAATATGAGCAGAGTTGGGTTTTATCTTTGAAAATGTTTTTAAAGCATTCTTCAGATGTCATATTACTCGGGACGGCAGTTCACTTTCGACTTAGCCTAAAATGAATTCCACCAATTGATACATTGGCAAACTTGCATGAAATACGTTTGGCAAGGACTTTTAGGATAACTCCCAGGAAATTGGTAATTACTATAAGTAAATCAGCGATGCATGATAATGTGCACATTGCCTGCCGATGGTAAGTTTTGATAACGGATGGGATATTGTCGGAAACATACAGACACACATACACACTCATGCACACAATTCTCCTCCGAATTTTGGGCATGGATTAACTATAAGCCATTTGAAGGAAAATGCAAAAAATTGATTGTGCACTCATGCGAGGTCAGGTCCAGAAGCCAAAAAGCTGAAGAAATGTGGTCAACCTTAATCCGCAGAATAAATTTGAAATAGTTTTACAGTGTGTTCGTTAAATTTTAAATAATGCGATTACGAAATTTCAAAGGCGAAGCTAAAATAGAATTTTGAATAGTTTGAGATTCATTTGTATTTCGACGGGTAACAAGAAATGTGCTGAAACAAGAGAGTGGCACTGGAAAGTTTTTTTTTTACATCATGAACGTCCTATATTGTGATATTATTGAAATGATTGGAGTGAGTGGAGAACATAATGGAACATGCGGGAGATCTGCGAACTAAAGATATCCGAAGGAGGAACATTCACTACAGACTTGAAAGACTCAGAATCATACGATTCTCTACTGCAAAAGTATCTACGTCGTAGTGGTGGGGATTGTGGATTTAAAAATGCCACTGTTTTCAACGTAAACTAGGGCGTTTAGCTTTAGACTAAGCACAGACAGACTGAATGCTGCATATAGTTTTTTTGTTTGTTCTATTACCAAAATTTTATCCAGGGTTGTAAATTGAGCGGACTCATTTATCATATCAACTCATCGCTCAACTCAGGATTTGAGTCCGCTCAATCATTGAGTCCGCTCAACAGTTGAGCGGTGGATCATCGCTCGAAATTTGTGCGGACTCACTCGTTGAGCGGACTCAATCGTGAGCGGACTCAGTCTTGAGCGGACTCATTGCTTGAATGGACTTGAGCGGGCTCACTGCCTGAGCGGACTCATCATTTGAGTTGAGCGGATTCAAATCATATTTTACATAACATAAAGAGAGTCTGATTTAATTAAAATTGAAACTGAAATTTCAATAAAATAAGAAAAGCTTATAAAAAAGTCATTCATTATATTATATTTAATTAATTTAGCTTTTGCTAATTTTCTTAGCCAACATTTCTTCTTCCTCCTTCCTTCCTTATTTAAACTATGATTTGAGTCTGCTCAACTCAAATGATGAGTCCGCTTAAGTCCATTCGAGCAATGAGTCCGCTCAAAACTGAGTCCGCTCACGACTGAATCCGCTCAACCAGTGAGTCCGCTCAAATTTCAAGCGATGAACCACCGCTCAACTGTTGAGCGGACTCAGTGATTGAGCGGACTCACTGCTTGAGTTGAGTCAAAATGTGAGTCCTTTACATCCCTGATTTTATCTATACACGTAGCTATGAAGATGTTGACCGGACTTTCCCTGAATGTTTGAGACCCATAGTAATTGGTTTAGCTAATCATTTACAGATAATGACCATTACAGTTACGGTTTGGCGTATGCGGAAAGGGTTTGCTACCTTGTGACTTGAATACTGATGATCTTAGTATTTATTTTACTACACCCTGTAATATTTTCTCAACACAACCCGCCCCCAATATCAGTTTGAACGGGGAAGGTCACAGCAGTTTCAGTTTCCGATGTGTATCACATGAAGAGGTTTTCAAGGCATGCATGTCCGTTAGGTCCGCAGCCACCGGGTCAGATGATATTGCACCATCATTTTTCAAATTGTTATTGCCCGTAATTCTTGACAGTTTAGTTTATATTTTTAACTCTTACCTCACTTTCTCTGAGTTTCCCCAAATATGGAAAAATGCTGTTGTTATACCTTTGGCTAAATGTTCTGCACCTAAGTCAGCCTCTGATTATCGGCCAATCAGCTTACTTTGTTATCTTAGCAAAATTCTCGAAAAAGTAATGAGCTCACAGATTCTTCAGTATGTGTCGGATAATAAGCTCATTTCGAAATGGAAGTCCTTGTTGAAAGTTTCTACTGATATACGCAATTCACCGGACAGTGATTTGTTAATAGCGTTAGTACTCCTCGACTTCACTAAAGCATTTGATTCCGTCGATCATAGTTTACTTTTATCGAAACTGCAAAAAATGTATAATTTTTCTCATTCCTCTTCTAGAATGATTTCAGATTTCCTTTTCAACCGCTCTCAGCACGTTAAAGTTGGGGATGCTAAATCGAAGTGGATTAGCATGAAATGTGGTATTCCGCAAGGCTCAATTCTTGGGCCGCTTCTCTTTAGCTTATTCATAAATGATCTTGCTGATATTATTGAAGACGTGAACATCCACATGTATGCTGACGATGTTCAGATATATCTATCTCGTCCAATTGGATTAATAGAGGACTGCATACATCGAGTTAACCGTGATTTAATAAATATATCTGATTGGGCCACTAGCAACCGACTCTTGTTGAATCCCCGGAAGTCATCTTGTATGGTCTTCTATAAGAGTGATCTTGTGTTTTCAGATCTTCCCTCTATATATCTCAATGGAGTACTTTTGCCTTATGCCAGGAAGGTTAAGAACCTTGGTGTTTTTTGCCATTGTAAATTGGAGTTTTGTGACCATGTTAATTCCTTATTACAAAAGATATATGGCGGTCTTCAATTGCTTTGTCTGTCGAGTAGTCTGCTCCAGGTTGAGTTAAAGCTAAAACTAGTTAAGGCACTGCTAATTCCACATTTCACTTTCTGTAGTACAATTTTTTCGCGGCTTGACTCTGTGTGCAGTCGTAAGTTAAATGTAGCTTTTAATGATTGCGTACGTTTTGTTTATGGTTTAAGACGTCACGATCACGTTTCTGCTTATAGAAATTCTGTACTAGGATGCTCTTTGGATACATACTTAGAAATTAGATCATTAGTTTTCCTACGAAATTTGATAATCTCTAAGTTTTTATTTAGTCACTTGCAATTCTTGCATTCGTCCCGTCATGTAAGTCTTCTGATTCCTTGTGCACGTTATGTTGTTGGGCAACGTTCTTATTTTTCCGTTATTTCTCGTATATGGAATTCTCTTCCGGTTAACGTTAGAGGGCAATCTCGGACATCTGATTTTAAGAATGAGCTGACGTGTTTCCTGGATTCTTCCTAATCTAAAATGTGCCGATGACACAATTTTGCTACGTAGGTTAGAATAAAATTAAATTCTGGTCTTTTCAATTTTATTTTTTTATTTTTATTTTTATTTTTATTTTTTATTCTGTAAATTTTGTTTTCTTTTCAATCTATTTTGATCTCTCAGTTAGTTACAATTATTATTTTATTATTATAGTTTTATTTGTTCTTAAATTTAATTTTTATTTTTTTTCTCTTGCATTATATTATATTTTGAATTCCCCATTTTCACTGTACTATAAAAAGATGTAATCTTTTGTACAAATCCTCGAATAAATAATTATTATTATTACGACTCTCTTTTTATGATGGCTCATGGTTGACGGTAAGAATTCTGAACGAGATGGGCCTAATCAGAGGTCAACAGTAATTTCCCGCTTCGTTGTCATTTTCAGACAGAAACTTGAATTAAGTAAACATTTTCCATGCTGCACCTGAAAAAGACCAACCAAAGTTGTAGAAATTCTTCAAGTAACTCAAGCACTCCTATCAACTATGACAGATATTAACTTATTTTCAAAAATTGATTTTAAAACAAGCTGAGATCAAAAATGTGTGCCGACCACAACTTTCTAGTACTAAAATGAATTCTATGTATATGGACGAGTCTCCTCTTTGGTACGTCAAGGCAAAATTATTATCTGGGTGTATCTTCTTCGATGAGAGATCATATCTCTCATGCCACATAATATCTTCGTGCAGATATTCTACGCTTAGCAATCCGCACTAGAAATAAAGACCTTGTAAAATTCGTATCAGCAGTCTCTCAGCAATGAAACCCAGTTGTCCTGCAGCTTGAGTATCTGCGTAGAGGGTGATAGGTTTCTCATTGAAATCCACGCGGCTGCTTTCGCTGCTATTATTTTAGTGAAATTCTCAGCTTGAAAAACATAAGTGTGCATTCTAAGTGAGCACTCCATCTTGATGATGTTAAAGTCAATAATGAAAGGTACCTCGAACTTCCATAAAAGCTGTTTAGATGGGTCAGTATACTGCCTCTGCTGGACAAAACTTGTTGGTAAGATGATGGTTGGGGCAGGAATGAAGTGCAACTGAAAATTCGCAGGTAGCACAAGCAGTTTTTATGAGAGCACGTCCTGACTATTGACTAATATGATTTACGTGATCATTCCATTTTCAAGCTAACAGTGTCTAATTGTTACTTTACATGATTTGTCGATGTATTTATTTCACTGACTGCAAGGTAGAAAGTGCAAAAAGTTGACTGATGTAATCATGAAGGTCATTATGAGGTACCTCAAACCGCACCTTATACTGACTTGTCTAAACAGGATCAAAGAAGCTTCCCTGTAGTAAACAACAATGCAACACTAGAATTTTGTTTGCAGTTTTTTCCTGGTTCTTCCCTCTTAGGAGTATTAGGTCGCCACATCATAGCCTTTTCAATGTATAGCTTTGCATCAGTTTCTTATAATCTAATTCGGTGATTAGCCTGCAGTAACAGTCTTAAAAATGGAGCTGTCATATGCCGGTAATTAGAAAAAGTGTAGGGAAATGTCGTCAGGGTTGGCCACCTTTACGACTTTTGTGCATAATTTCTATTTAAGGTAGAAATTTAGTCAATCCGATCACATCTTCGGGAAGGTCTCGTAAAAAGGATCATATTTGCTGAACATTACAAATTGATTGGAATAAAAATGAAAAACATACAGGAATTTAAAATAAAAGTTAATAGCTGTCAAGGTCGGCCAGTACTGTCTAGGTTACCCAGTCGACGAAAAATGTGCTGAAATGATTGAAAATTACCTGGTAAAATTTCTTAAATGAAATAAAAAGCCGAATTTGTTGAATTTTTCTGTTTTTTAGTAAAATTTGTAGGGAACATTTATTACGCATATTATTTTATTATTAAAGCACCTCTCTCTTCCATTGTCCTATTTCTGTACTTTTTTGGACGAGCATCTTCCTTTAGCTGATATTTTATTGGAAAACTTCGCTGGGATTGATGCTAAACGTTTTTTGGGCGGCTTCCAACCACACAATCACAGTTGAACAACCCTGATTACACATAGTGGCCAACCTTGACGACAAGCGCCAATGCGGCATCATGTGACACCACAACCAAACATGTTACAAGATTGAGTTTTCCCCTTGGTTTGTTTTCAAGTATAAACCACACAATTCATTCACAATGATGATTCCATATTTTCTCCACACTTTCTGCCCATATTCACTGCTTCTAAAAAAACACTTTTTTTTAGGCCAGCCCCTTTAACTCGTACACGAATTTGTCTGTCTATTTATTTATTTATTCCTTTTTTACTATTTTCGACACTCTCGTAGACCCACTTTCCGTCATCACAGCTAGGTGAAATTTGGCACACAGGTTGGTACAATCTTGCTTACTCATAAATCCGTTTCAGGAAAAATGCAGAGTTTTCCGATTTTGCCGAAAAATTTTTCCGGAATTATCCGACTTTTCCGGAAAATTTTCCGGTAAAAAAGTTTTCTAAATTATGCAGGATCAAGTTCCCTATCAACTGGCATCATTACTTTCTCTCCGGCAATGGTGAAAACTTGCAGAAAAATCGAGGAAAATTCATGTAAAACGCTTTTCCGGAGTTTTTCTGAGCAAGGAAGCGTTTGAGCGTTTTACAACCTAAGACAAAGTTGTAGAGCGAAACGAGTTGCATAAAGTTGCTTTTGTGGAAAACTCCATGGAAAATCCGGAAAAGCGGGAAAATCATCGACAAATTTTCATCGATATGATTAGTGATAAATCTGTTTCAGGACAGAATTTTCCTATTTTTCTGGAAAATTTTCCGAAAATTTCCGGAATTTTCCGACTTTTCCGGAAAATTTTCCAACAAAAAAGTTTTATAAGCTATACGGAAACATTTTTTTTCCGTCCTACTGGCATCAATACTTTCCCTTCAACAATCATGAAAACTTGCATGAAAAATCGAGGAAAATTCATGTAAATTTAAAAAAAAAAACTTGATAGTAATAGGAAAAGTCTGTGGAAAACATGGAAAATCAGGAAAATTCATGTTATATGGGATCTAGTTGGAATACAGCTAAAAAGCGCTGTACACAATCTGCATCGTCCCAACATATCATATCGAGAGCATCACTAACCATGGCGAAGTGCGTCGCAGCCGTAAAGAAAACTCAGGCAACAACTATTATTTAACTTTCGTTGGTGTATTTAGCCAGAAAAATTTTCAATTATAAGTTTTTGTTCTTTAGCGATATTTTGCCCCAAAAGTTCTGTAAATAAAAATAATTTTTACTGGAATAAATGTTTTGAAAAACTGGTAAATCAGTGTCTTTTCAGCCGTCATAAAATTGTTTTAAAATATCTCCATGCAGCACGTAATAACAATTTAGTTAAGTGAAAAAGGCAGAAAATGAAATAATTAAAAATAGGGGTTTTCAAACAAAACTGAGGCCAAGCCGGATGAAAAAGTAGAAAATAAACTTTTCTTCACACACAGAGGTGGACTCAGATTTTATTCGCTGACAATCACCGATATATTTCAGTAGGATCAATCAGAGGTAATAAGTGATTTGATTCATGAAGAGAAAGAATATTCAAGAGAAATGTCCTAGTCAAAAAAACTGAGTCCACCTCTGTTTGTGAAGAAAAGTTCATTTTCTACTTTTTCATGCGGCTTGGCCTCAGTTTTGTTTGAAAACTCGTTTTTTACTTATTTTTTAACTCAAAGCACTGAGTGCACATACGTGCTTTGCGTTCACGTTCCAATTCTGTAAGGTTACGAGAGAAGATTTTTCGCGCTCAAACATTGGTGGCGCTAGTAGTCAAAACTACAAAAAAAAATCGCAGATGTCCGACCTAGACCGCAGACCAATCCTGACGACATTCCTTTACTATTTTTGGGGAGACTTTTGATTTTTATATCAGAAGTTTTCAGGAAGGGTTATGACATGAGGATACATACCTATATATAGTGGATGGCATTAGAAAATGCGCAAGGCCACTGAGGCCATACAGTTCCCTATATACCTGAAGCTTATTTGATTATTGAAAAGCTTTCCATTCGGTTGACAGGAATCAGAAATGAAAAGAGAGACTACATTGACGCGCTTTTCACCAAAACGAAGTACTGAGCTCTTCAGAATCGTAGAGTTCATACAGGAGTTTGTCAAGGAAATATAATTTTTTGGCTTTTCTTTCGTCTAGTTCTTAACGTTACCCTTACGATTGCAATCACTCGTTAATAACGTCAATGTTAACAAGGATTCGAATGTTTGATTGATATGCTTTGTAACTCACCTACCCAAAGGTCTTTAGTACGATGCTAGAAAATTTATTAGTAAAAAATACTTCAACTGGTTTGAAATTTAATTTAGAGAAAGTAAATTTAAATAAGCAACGAGTGCGAAGATAGTATGGAAAATTTCTTTTACTTCGGAAACATTTGAAAGTACATAGTAGAAGACATCAATGTTATTATGAAGAAATTAAGAATAACAGTCCTTCCCAAACTTTACCCCTGCAACGGTAAGATCAGTAAGATCTGAATTAAAGTAAACCTGTGATCTTTCAATTGTTATGTGGAAATAATTCAGCTGCTATATAAGGAAAGTGAAATTGGCCAATTCGCAATGCACTGCATCTTTTGTTCTTTACATGACATTGAAAAATTTGCAAGAGTGATTGGGCCTCTAACCAATAGGAAGACTCAGAACAACTTGGAGAAGAAACACTTTCGCTGGTGTTACATTAATAGATAGAAACAAGGTCCGATAGAAAACTGTAATTTTCACCCTATATCATTAAAGGAAGGAACAGGTAGGAAAAATGTGTGAAATCTATCTTCTACCGAACAAAACATCTTTTCCTCTGCCACATAAGTATTACAACTCGAAATTGTGACCGATCGCTGACATTGATGTCTGTGGTTCTTCTAGGTTCAATGTGCAGCTGTACATTAGAACCCATGTGATGCAACAACAATAATGGCTTTGAAAGAAAGAACAGTTGAAATATATACGAAATGCTGTAACTGGGGTATGGGTGACCCAAATGCATGTAAATAGCTTTTTTTGGAGGCGGCAAGAACATCTCGAGAAAGTTTTCTGTATCGGGGAGCAAAAAAAGTATATCAGTTGATAGTACCTTCTCAGCGAGACCTTTAATTTGATATGCAATATTACATATTCGAGCAACCCCGCGCCCCCTCACACTTCAAAAGTACCCTTGGTAAAAAAAAATTCTTCCACAAATTGTAGCTGATAATTATCTGACGGGAATAACGAAAGTGGTTTTCCGATAAAACACAACTGTACCGAGCTAGAGCCGATCTCTAGTGCGAAAAATCTAGTACCTCAGTTCGAACAAAACAAAAGGGAAGTACTAAAAAAGTGAGTATGGAGATCGAAAAATCTCCGAAAATGTAGAATTCATTTCTTTTTTAAAATATCACAAAATATACTGCGCCCCTCGTAGGCATTCAAAGTTTGATCTATTACATTTTGAAAAATATACAAGATCTTGAGAAGAAGTTTGAGTACCCACATCCCTATGCTAGTAGGTCGAATGGCTGAGATATAATGGAAAAATTCCTGACCACCTAAATTCCCTCTTCACTTAGATTGAAATAAAAAATAGCCTATGACATGAGTCTAATCGGAAGGCTGATTTAGAGCCTTGCTTTTTTAAATTTTGTTCCCTCGAGCTTGTTTTTAAAAATTACTCTCAGGTAGCTGATTACCTATACTAAAAAAAAATGGTTACAAGGGGTTGGTCCTCGAAAGACCTTCAGTAAGGCTATCTGGAAATAACACTGGCTGCCTTATATTGTAGTGTAGTCCAAGTAGTCGTGCAATTTACATTGTTTTCGTAAAACTTAGAACTCTCAATGTCGTCTACAACAAAACTTTCGTTTTAAAACTTTCTGGAACTTCCCCAACAACAACAATAATAATCTCTCCTTATACCTTAGTAATCCCCAAATAAAGGAAACATTATAGTTTCTCCTATTCCCTATCGAATCTTATGCCAGAGTTGAAAGAAAGCGGAAAATCTAATTTCCGCATCTTTAGTCGGGGAATAACTCAAATAGAAAATATTTTTTTTTCTTCTATTTTCTCGGTATTTTGTCACAAATATTTAAGCCATGTACCTTCATTGTTGGAAATAGGTGACAACCCGAACCGTATTCTTCCTTATTTTGTCTGGAGATAAATTGTTTTTATACATCTGTCACTAGAACAAGAAAAAAACAAAAAAAGGTAAAACGAAATTTTCCAAAAAGAAGGCAACATACATAGATAGAAACATATACATAGAGGAGGAAAGTTGAGTGTTAACAGGTGAGGATTACGTTTCAATTTAGAAGTTCTCCCAATATCCGGGATTGTAACATAATCTGGATCTATGCCAGCTCTCTTCCAAGAGGTAGACAAGTGGAAATATGCTGGGAATGATGAGATTCTTGAGTAAGGAATTTCTTGTGCCCAGGAGTCATGGCTGTGAAAACATATTTTTTCCCCCCCCCATTGGAAATTTATTCCATTTCATTTAGCTTTTAGTTGGAAAAGAAAGGGAACATACCTATAAGAAATTGAGCAAACAGAAAGGAACGCATGCACTTAATGCATTGGAAATATAAGAAAGTAGGTGGCTGTGTTCCAGGTTTCACTTAAAATGTCATGTGACATTAACAGAAACCCTTTTGTGCCAAGTCTTAAATATCATCCACTTTTATATGTATAAGAGGAGGAGCCTTCATTTCATTTTGAATATATATAGAGATGGAAGTTTTAAAAGGAAAGAATTAGTTAGATGTAGCAAAATGAATTTTGTCTTTTTTTAGAATTTTTATTATAATCATGCTATGTATAAATTGATTATGTCAGGTATAGCTACTTTCTTCAATAAAAATTTGTATTTAGACATGGAATGGTACGGTGCACTTTTACTACATATTAGCTAACATTGTCTTGTCTGCTTGGTAACTCAGTTGGTATGTATGTTGACTGTAATCCTTGGGGTCATCGGTTCGAATCCCACATTGACACTGTTTATGTAGATTCTTTCCTCACATATTTCTTATTACCATACCTATCAAAAGTTTCTTCACCCCTCCCTCTAATCTAGGAGTGAAGAATAAAAAAAGTGATACAACTGATGTCCGAAAAAATGAATCATCTGTCATTAGCTGATATGTTAGTGGACATGTATATAGGAAGAATCTAATTTGTTCTCTTTAACTTCAATAAAGAAAAGGAATTGGTCTGTTTATTTTAATATTGGCCAAGCTACTATATATAGGTAATTAATTCCATCTTTTAGGTTATGTTAATTATTTCCATTTTAACTGATATAACTGTATATGACTGCTAAGGGCCCAAATTTGTCCTCCAGCTTTCTGCTTAAACAAATTTATCTTTAGCTGACATAATATATTTGAATTTTGCAATCACCGGAAACTGCATGTGGATTATTTACAAAAATACTAAATAGCATTGGTCTAAGAATAGATCCTTGCGGAACCTTATAGGAAATTTAAAAGAAATCAGGCAAAATATTTTCGATTTGAATTTCTGTCAACTTTTCTGACAGAGAAATGAAAAAAACGGGTTGCCCGATTTATTATATTTTTAATTTGTTTTTACTATTTGTTGGTGAGAACGCTCTGTGCAAAATATCAGCGTTGTAATTTGATATGTTCCCAGAAAGTGTTCAAATATTATATAGTGAATAACGAAATTTTTGTATGGTAACCCCACGAAGGATTTTTCTGATTGGTCCCATTTTCGAACAACATTTTCTCTTTTCAAAAAAGGCCCGTATGCAAAATTTCAGCACTCTAAATGAAAGCATTCTCGAGTTATCGTACTATGTTGTTAGTTATTCACATTTTTCCGCAGCTGTGTTGCCGTCTGCTACTACTTTCCCACCATCCAATGTGTCTGCTATTTTTACCATTGATCATGGACACTGTAAATGATCTGCCCTCAGTGTTGATTGGGTGGTTTGGGCGAGCAGAGAAAGGCAAGACATCTGCGCCTTCACAAGGACATTGGTAAGTAGTGTAAAGGTCCCTTCAGGACTGAATGTGTGCTACGGACTTTTTGTTTAGCCAAACACGAACTTTTTTGTATATGGCAGGTGGCACAGCGGCAGGTTTTCGTGGATCCTCCCCACAGTCCCCGCCAATAGCCGAGGCGAGCTAGAGTGCCGCTCTGCAGTCAACGCTGTCCACCGAGTGATCTGTCAGCTCATGCTGGCAGTCTGGACTTCATGTCCAAGCCAATCACTCTACATAGTTCCATAACAAACCTCACCTGCCACACCAAAAATCCGCCTTTATGAAATCACGTAAGTTAAAGCAGATCACATACGGCGAACATGTTGTCCAACTTGATGTGCCACACATGAAGGCTTTTCTTCCACAACTGTCAAACATGCTGTCCGAAATTAGGATAGGAACACATATCAGGTGCTGCTAGAGCTATTAATTGTTATCATTTCTTCAGTGGAGTTCACTCAAAAATGACGCATGCGTCACAAACAGCGGCCTACACGGTTCAGTATGTAGTCAAACACGCATCTCCGCCACTAAAAATCAAACCAATTTGATTTTCGTCCACCTGCTTGACATACTGTGTGTCATACTGCAAACACACGGTCAAATCTGCGTGACAATATCATTATCGTACTCCAGTTGGTCAACATGCGTGACCGTGTATGGGCCCCTTAACTGACTTTTTTAGGCTTTCGCGACCATACCGCGTATCCCTCCACCACTGGAAGTCAGGCAGACTTCCGAATAAGTTATCAACGATGAGAATATGATAAAATGGAAAATTTTGTTTATGAAATGACGTAAGAATTTTCGTCGTCAGCTCTCCGTCTAGACTATGACTCGACCTGATGTAGGAAAGCCTCAATTCTTTCGTAAGGGACCTTAAGGGGCCCCATATACGGTCACGCATGTTGGTCAACTCGAAAAGGACAACGATGTTGCCACGCAGATTTGACCGTGTGTGGACCTGTTTGTGGTGTGACACCAGTATGTCAAGCGGCTGCATCAAATTACTTTGGCGGGGATATTTGTTTCACAACATATTGAGCCGTGCAGGGCAATGTTTGTCACGATTACGTCATTTTTGAGTGAACTCCACTGAAGCATGGCAGTAGGCATTACATGTGCAAGAAATATGACAGTGCAAGTTGCATGCAAGCTGTACTATCTCGTCTAACCCCCGGGTTACTCGAGGGTGACAACAATGCCCGCTCCAATATAAAATCAACGATGGCTCGATCTGATCTAGGGAAGCCCTACATTTTTTCTCGGCATTTCTTCTCAGAATTTATACGGATTTTTAGAGACAACATTTTTTAGTTATGATCGTAGACGAGTAAATAAGCAATACGAATATTTTTTTTATAGAAATTTACTGAAAATGTTTCGATTTGGTGGCCGATTGGAGTTATTTTCAGATACAATACTTTCATTTGTGACTTTGTCGACCTCCAATTATCAATAAGCATAAATTTTGTCTGCTCTTGTCAGCCTATGTACAATACTGCACAAAACTTCTAAAGGTTGCTTCTCCGGCGCGTGGCTTCAGGAGCCAAGCCACTTAGTGCAGACGAGCTCGAGTCACCTCAGTCAAACTCGCTCTGCGCCTTTGTAGTTACCGACATGAAATAGATCTGACGCGCCAGCATAGGCGAGCTCTCGCCACCTCGAGCCAGACCCTTCCCACGGTTCGTTGGCTCGTAAAATACGCGCCGTGGGAAGCCAATTAAACGGACAAATTTTTAGTAAATTTCTAAGAAAAAGATTCCAATAAATTTCTAACACAGAATTGAGCCTTCCTACATCAGGTCAAGGCATCGTCGATTTTACGGTCGAGCGAGACGTTGCAAAGTTTTTTAATTGACTTTCAACATGTATCTGATTTGTGGCTTTCAATTTTCCTATTCGATTCGTAATCTGCATATTTACTTATTTGTTCTTGCACAAATTAATGGATCTAGAAGAATTTCCTTTAGCACTTCTTTTAGTTTAAAAAAACACCAGAAAGAGAATAAGAAAATCCTAGGTATATCCATTAGATAGAGCAGAGGAGTGTATTCATTATTGCTGTGAGTTAGGTCATTTCTTTGCACCAACAGAACAAGATGAGCTATATATGGGTTTAGATAGATAAGCACTATGAGAAGATATCTCCAACTAAAAAAAGATATAATACTTGTGGTAAGAATGATTTTGAGGTATTGTTTTATCAAAGATCGAAATGATATGTAAGTCCATATATGACTTAGCAGGACATTCTGGCATTTCTTTAAAATAGCAATCACATTAGATTTCGCATCCAGCTTAACTTCTCGACGCAATATACCCAGAGTATACCCCCTCAAGTACAGCTTGCATGCAAGCCTCCCTTCCAAGGCGATTTTAAACTTGACAAAAGAAGGCATTTCGGTTATCATCTTGCATACAAGTTCATTTACAAAATGGCATTGATACATAAAGTCATGCGTATTTTGGGAAATTATAGCAATAAAGGAATGATAAACACCCAAAAAGAAAGGAAGGGGAAGGTGTTGGTAAATGATGTAATACAAATGATCCCAGAAAATTTTATTTTCCCGGTATATATTAATGAATTTCTTTAAGGCATTTCTTTTCCGTCATTTTAAAAACTTTATAAATGTCAAATTACTATCTCCCAGCTGCCATGATTTTTCATCATGCAAGTTCGTTGAAAGTTGCATGGCAGTTGGGTCACATATGCAAGAAGTATGGCAGTCCAAGCTGTATGCAAGCTATACTTGCAGGTTTAACCCCCGGGATAGAGGAAAGAAACAATAATGCAAGATGCTTCTTTTTTCACTGTATCTAATTTGAATGTTATTGAGTCTGACAAAGCCTTCAGTAATCTGTTTTCAATAGGCTGCGAACAAAAACCTTCATTTAGCAAAAAAAATAGCGACTGTCGCAACTTCATGTAAATCGCCTTCATTTGTTTTCATGCAAAGCTAACAGTTGTGCGACACAGCAGTCGCGTGATTTTGACAGGTGGCTGCAGGTTTCACTCGCACGTTTTCATGCGAAATCAGTAACCAAATGCAAATGGTCGTGTGAAACCATTTTTTTTGTCGGACAGATTTCCGATAGCAGTCGCGCGACTAAAAATCGCTCATTTGAAACGGCTCATTGACTTGACCGCTGACTTATAACAATAGACTGAGCGATAATCTTTTTCATTTCATGTGGCACCACAAATGTTGTGTTTCTGTATATCAGGGGTTTAGCACCCTTTAAAACTTTTACTAGGTACCTACATAAAAACATGTAAAACTCAACCAATCAGATAAAGTTTTTCACCCGAAAATCGAATTAATTTAAAAAAACATATTTTCTTGTCTTCAAGTGCTATTTCAATCGCTTATAAGCACTCTTATAAGAAATTAAACTCATTCCGACTTTAATATTATTGAAAATGTTATTTTTGCCCTTTGAGGAGGGAACTAAAGGAGACGACATCCCATAGTAAAGTATATATATGGCAGCCTATGGTAGCGTAGCCAAAAATTTTCGCCATCTTGATTTTGGCAGGGTGTTTGACTGTCACTTTTTTGTAAACAAAGAGCCGCGAAGTGAGTTTGACGCAGAGACGTAGTTACAAAAGGGATAATTTACTTTTTATAGGAAATAGTTAATGGCTATTGGACTAAGTGATAGTAATATAAAAAGCAGTTATAAATGCTTGAAGATTTAGATACAACAAGCCGTTTTGAGGAAAATACTTTTAAAATACTTTTGTGGTAAATTCGGTAAATCCCACTGACATGCATATATGTATGTATAAGTAAATTCGCAAATAATTTAAATATAACGCCAGTTTACGACAGTTGGTAGCATTGACAGTGAGAGCATACTTTCTGAAATCAAAACTGGTGCCACATGAAATAGGAGATCAGTCAGTCCATTTATATACATGCCAGTGGATGGTGCGGAAGATTGTGCGGAGTTTCTAACAAATGTGTTTGAATTTTGCGCCATTAATTTGTTGTGATATTTAAGGCATCAACAAATTTCAACGCCGCCTCTGGCACCTTGACAAAACAAGAAGAAGAACAATAGTTGTTACGCTTTTTTCATCGCATGTCGCTTCCTTTAGTTCCCTCTTCGAAGTTTTTGCCTGAATCCTGCGTATGGGCAAGTGAGACCGAGTATGGTAAACACTATCTTTATCTAATTCTTCCTGCAGTGTTTGCATTTCCATTCAACATAAAAACATCAAATGATGTTCGCTAGCTTTAACTCATAGCGCAAAAGAGAAAACTATAAAACATGTGCCATTTTCCATTTTCTATGGAAAAATGACAATACTCTCAGTCCATTCTTATAAGTGAGTAAACTTGACATAAAAAAACTGTTTGTTTTTTATCTCTGTGAGTTCCCAAAAGCATGTGGGTTGCCTGTTACAATTAATTCTGCTACATTTCTTAAATTTATGTCACTATTCCCTAGATGTTATTATTTCCTCAAAATGACGTTATTGCCAGGCAAACTTCCTACTGTTTACTGTTTTTCATTTCACGAGAAAATCTTTTGTGTAAACAGTCAAAAGTTTTAGGAGGGGTTATAATCCCCTGCCTGACAATTAACCAAATATAGAACAACAAATAAACGAACATCGTACATACATCCACACATATTGTGTACGTACAGTAAAGCAAACGCATAATAAATGTCGCTCGTCGTATTATGATATCAAATTCTCGCTATATTTTTTCACAATTACCAAAACCTTTTGAAGTGTCAAATTTGTTATTTTGTATATATCTCTCTCTCCCTCTCTCTTAAATATTTCCGTTAGGTCTAATTCTAATTTCATAATAATTCCCAACTTCTTACTGATTCTTCAAAGCCCCCAGGTCTTAAAATGTTTTCAAATAAATTTCCATGGAAAGAAAAAACATAAGAAGTTCAACTTTGAAGTAAATCGAAATAAATTCCGTTCAGCAGCGATTGCATGTGACAGACAAACCTGAAAAATATTGATGTTGTTGAGGAATAATATATATATGTACATTGTACATACATAGTCTATGTGGAGATAATATATTTCGTCGAATATACTTGTGAATGTTTGTATGGTACTTATTTATGTTGTTTGTGTTGACTTCCTCTGAATATGTTTAGCTTGTTGGAGAGGTGAAGTTGCTTTGCAAAATTTTAATTTTTGTATAATTATTTAATGCTCTTATTTTCTCTTTTGATTTATTATTATTTCCCAAATGTAGGTGGGCTTTTATAAATAGAGAGTTTAATCTGATAGCGAACACTGTACTAGTCGTAAACAATTTTTAGCATTTTAAATATCGTATTAGTGGTCGCCTTAGGAATTATTCTAGATGGTAACAGATTACGCCCTCGCGACGCCTGTTATTGAAAAGTTACAAAGCCTTAAATATAAAAGAAAACATTTGGAGGGAAATTGGGGAAAAGATGAATAAAAGAGGTAAGTAGCATATTTATTTCATTTGTGTTTAATTACTTAAGCCTTGTTACATATTTTTCTTGCCAAGATAGAGAGCCTTTCTTACTATTGAAATATATTTTAAGAAGGTCACGAATTTTTACTGAACAATAACTGGGTTCTTCGATGCTGAGTTGGTTTTAATATTTTTAAATTTTGTTTCGCTAAATCCGGTCTTGTTTTATTAAATACTTTCTCGCCAGGAAATGGAATTTTTGAGTTTCTCATCATATTGTGCAGGATACAGCCTGAAGTAATTAGTTTATCAATTATTTCGAGTTCCAGAAAAATAGGTGTAAAAAAAACACGGAAATATTGCGACATAATTCCAAAGGCATTCTCTGTAGTTCGTCTTGCTCTTGAGTGCCTATAGTTGTATATAGCTTTTTTTGTATCGCAGAATGATTGACTCTTTGGGTATGGCTTCATCATAGTTTCTGTTAATGGAAATGCTTCATCTCCTATTAAAACATGTCGCAATATAATTGACGTGCCTGGAATAGCATCTGGAGCGGGAAATGGGAATTCATTATTTGCAATAAGTTTTCCCATATTGGATTTCACATAAATTCCTGCATCACCCTCTCGACCATATAAACCAATGTCTACTGCGATAAATCAGTAATGTGTATCTGTAATCGCAAGCAAAACGATAGAATAAAATTCCTTATAGTTAAAAAGGCTGATCCGGAATTTTTGGGGCATTTTATTCTTACATGCTTTCCATCATTAGCACCACAACAATTAGGATAATCCCATAATTTAAAGTAATCACTTGCTACTGTTGTTAAGCCTTCTTCAGTTGGCATTGGAATATATTGCTTTAGCATTCTGGTGCAAATACTTATTAAAACCTCACGTATAATAGTGCTGATCCATGAATGAGATATTCGAAATTGGAAAGCTAATGATCGTAATGATTCCCCAGTTGCCATATATCTAGAAAAAAATATCTGAACTTAGTAATTTATTAGTAATGCTATATAAATGTTGTACTTCAGTAAAGTAATTTGTCCTGAATTATGTTTTTTTATTTATTTTTTCTTTGTTCATAATTTACAGTATCTGACTGTAAAATTAGGTGGGGTACTTTGCGGGACTACTTTCAGCGAAAAAAGAGAAAATCGAAAAAACTATAGGCTCCGCAGCTTCTCCGTTAAAATAAGATCCTCGAAATGAGAGCTTGATGTTTTTACACGCTATGTCGCTGGAGACAAAGTACAATTATTTCGCATTTAATTTATATACGTAATTAACTATTATTTATTTTAGAACAATTAGTAGTACTGCGGTTGAAGCCAATATAACTCTTGAAGAAGAAATAAGGGCACAATCTCGAAGTCCCATTATAAGTGAAACTACAGAATTTATTGCAAATTTTCAGGCAGAATGCCAGAATCAGCCAAATCAGGAAGATGTAGACTTTGAGGAGGAGTTAAATATTGAATCAGAAGAAGCAAAAGTAAAAAAGTCTCGAAAATCATTGTCCAAACAAGACATAGTATTTAAAGAAGTGATTGGAGCTTATGAAAAAAATAGTGGAAAAGAAAAAAGCACAGTAGAAATTGATCTATTTTTTGAAAGCATAGCATCGACCGTAAAAGCATTACCACCATCACTGATTCCCAAGGTCAAATTAGAAGTAATGAATATAATTTATAAAATTGAATTAGAAGCTTTAAATTATAGATCTAGCTCTACTCCAACACCCTCAACCTTCTCGGATTTCCAGAATACAACACAGGACCAAAGCACTCCATTCTATTGTATTTCTCTTCCGTCCGATACATTTTAAGATATCTGTATTATATATATGATTTTTTTTTTAGTTTTCTTTATTAAGAAGTCTTATTTTGTTTTACTAATTTCATTATAAACTTATTATTAAATGTATATACCTTAAAGTTATGCTTAGTTTTTCTGCTGGAGATATAGGTTTTTTGTTTCTATTACATGGCACTTTCTCGATGTCATTTTTTATAAAACTTAGGATGGTTTCAAACACCTCACGTGACAGACGAAAATATTCTCGGAACTTTGTATCGTTGTCCATTAAATGTCTTACAATTAGTATTTTAAATGCTCCTTCTTCACTTCTTTTCTGAAACATCTCACTAACAGCATTTATTGCACACGAAGTTAACAACAAAATGTCTTCTTCTTCGGTATCTTCGTCTTGCAATAAATAAAATAAATCCTCCAAACTCATTATTATTCGTGAAGCACTTCACTGTACTATTTCAATTTCCTTTTACGATTGGACATAACACAATTGTAGGAAACCACAATAAGCGCAATTACGCCGTGAACAGCGTAAACGCATATCCGTTGCGCAATTGCGCCGCCGCATTCACTTGGAAACCAAGGCTTTAGCATGACTAGGATTTTAGTTATGATAACTTTATTTTATTTGTTTTCTAAAAAATATTTATATTATTATTAAAACTAAGGTACTGGGAAATAATATAACGCCTGCGGGATGTTTATTTTAATAATAGACAAAATTGAAAGAGATCCAATGCACATTCCTGACTTAAAGAAATTTTATTGAGCTTCAATACACAAACTAACTACTATCTCCAATAACCTATAGAGAAAACGTAGGCAGCACATGGAGATCATAGCGACATCTAGTTATCATATTATGTAAATATTAATGAAGCCAATATTATAAAGAGTTTTCTTTAATCGACAAAAGAAAAGAAGATGTTCTCTTCCATATAAGGGCATTATCTAGAATAGCTAATAATGAGTTTGGTCTTAAAACTTCATCAAACACTTATTTCAGAGCCAGCAAGGTTACATTCTTCTCGATGACATTTTCATATGCCATCAAATTAACTACATTGAGTGAAGTAAAACTTTTTTTTTTATCTCAAGACATTTTATTTTGTTTAACCATCGACAATATTTGGAGATTAATGAAAACGTAAGCAGATAGTATCATCGTTAATTCTTCTAAGTGATGCTTTCGTAAAGCGTTGATTGTAATTATAGAATGGGTTTTGAATCTTTTTTTTATTTGTTGTATATTTGAATTTTATGCTAATTTTTTTTCTATCATTATTTTTTAGTAAAACTTCATCTTCTTCTATGATGGTATTGTTGCTACATTATGTAATCTTCTGGCTTGGAGTTCCTAGTGATCCTTGTGATGAACACTTCACGTAATAGTTTATTGTCTGACAGCATGGATGAGGGAAGATTGGTCGTGGACTACACAAATAAGAATTTTGCATTGTTAAATGTCTGAAGATCGTCTTATGATGAGCTGAGGTACATTTTTAATAATTGTAAATTAGACGCATTATGCAAATCTGAGTCATATGGCTTCATCCTTGTATTCATAATGATGAAGTTATGATTCCCGGCTTTTCACTGTTCCGAAGCGACAGAAAGTATTCTGCTGGTGGTGGACTGGCGATCTACTTAAATAGCAAATACAATGCCAGTGTAATCTTAGAGACTGCCAATGAATCACTAGGTATCGAATGCTTGTTTATTGAGATTTAAAGTGGAAAGTGCTAAAGTACTATTAAGTTGTGTATATAAACGTCCTTCGGTTAGCTCGCTTGATAGTCTTTATGATGCTATAATCCAATTTAGTGGATCTTATTCTATTAATATAATATCGGGTGACTTTAATATTAATATGTTGTCAGATAGCTGTTCAAGGCGCAACTTTGTAACTTTTCTAGAAGCTGTTAATCTCAGTGTAGTAAATTCTTTGCCAACTCGTGTTTTTCGTAGTGGTGAATCCCTTCTGGATCTTTTCATCACTGATAGAGGCGATCTTGTGCGTGATCAGCTAACGTTCGACGTCCCCGGAAGTTCGGATCATTCTGGAGTTATTGCTTCTTTTAATATCGATGTTGTTAGATATAGTAGGAGTCCTTCAAAATTTTTTTACCGAGCATATAATGCCATTGATTTAGATGCTTTAACGTCTGCTGCCTCTCTGATTGATTGGTCATATGTCTTCATGCTACAATTGATATCGACAATCAAGTAGCTTTCTTTAATAGGACATTTATGAGATTGTTCAACGAGCTTGTTCCGCTAAAAGGATAAAATGCCGTTCTGAGTGCAATTGGATCAATGATGAAATAAAAACTTCTATCCGTGAACGAAATTTTGCCTATAAACTATGGAAAAGTTTCCGTGGTGAATTCCTATGGAACAATTATCGAACCCTTAGAAATAAGACTTGTGCTTTAATTAGGAAGGCTAAAATTAATTTCTACTCTAAAAGGCGTGATCCAAGTTTACTTTCTCGCTAGCTTTGGAATAACATTCGTAAGCTTAATATCATTAGAGGCAGCGAGAAATGTGTAGCTGATTCTGACTTGCTTAATAAATACTTTACCTCGGGCTCAACGTTAGTGGTAGTAGATACTTCCGATCTCCCTATTCCTAATGCTACAAATGATTTCTCTTTTTGGAATATTTTTTTCCCACTGAGCTTCTGAATGCCTTTAAATCTATTAAATCAAATACTACATGCTCTAATGATATTGAAATGCGTTTCATGATACTATTATTGCCATCCTTATTTACTCATATTATACATATATTTAATACTGCTATCACTACTGCTTCTTTCCCTTTAGCTTGGAAAATAGGGCTTGTTGTTCCTATTAGAAAGAAGTCCAAAGCGTGGTCCCCTGAAGATTATAGACCTATCACCATTCTTCCTATATTGTCCAAAGTATTTGAAAAAGTCTTATACAAACAAATTATCTACCATGCTAATATTAATAACCTGATCAGTTCTATCCAGTCTGGTTTCAGAGCCAAACACAACACAACTTCATTGTTACTACTCCTCACAGATACAATAAGATATAGTATGGAAAATAAAGAAGTAACTCTCCTTACCCTACATGATTTTTCGAAAGCGTTTGACTCTTTCGATTTTAAATTATTATATAATAAGCTGGTTGTAGAATTTGGTTTTTCTGGTCCTGCGGCTAAACTCATCTATGATTACTTAACTAATAGGAAGCAATTAGTTGTTTGTAACTCGAAATCTTCCAAGCTTTGTTCTCTCTATTCAGGAGTGCCACAAGGATCTATCTTAGGTCCTCTTCTCTTCAGTCTATACGTAAATGATCTGGAAAATCACATTAATAAATATTCACTGCAGTTATATGACCGATGATGTACAACTTTATATATCTGCTCCCATCAATGATATCCCACGCTCAATTACTAAACTAAGCAAAGATCTTTTATGCATAAGTAGGTGGGCTGAACTTAACAAGCTTAGACTCAACCCATCCAAATCTCAGGCTATGCTCATTTATCATCTCAATTTAACCTATACTGACCTTCAACCAGTTATTATAAATAATATGATTATACCGTGTACAACTAATGCTCGGAATCTTGGCTTAATCTTCAATAATCGGTTATCTTGGAGTGACCATATCGATGGTGTTGTAGGTAAGATCTATTGTGGACTAAAGGTATTATGGCGTCACTCAGCATATACGCCACAAACTGTACGTGTTCGACTTGTGAAATGCTTACTACTACCGATTATCAACTATGTTGATGTTGTATATTGTCACTTAGATTACTCGAGTTGTAGATAATTAAATGTCGCATTTAACTCATGTGCTCGGTATGTCTTTAGCATTAGAAGATTTGAACATATTTCGCAGTACTCGATGAAAAGTCTTGGTTGCACTGTGGATAACTATCTGAAATTCCGTATTTGCTTTGTGATATTTAAGATCCTTAACTTGCAGTACCCGAATTACCTTGGCAGTCGACTTAAGTTTTTGCATTCTAAAAGAACGCTTTTGTTGAAAACTCCCCATCATAGACCCTTGATTACTTCTCGATCTTTCTTCGTCTATGGTGTCAGACTTTGGAACTCACTTCCTCTAACCATACGTTCATTTCGAGCCATTGGGAGATTCAAGTCAGAATGTTTTAAACATTTTTGTAGTTTAACAAATTAAGTAATTTTTGTTTTTTTTTAATAACAATGCTTTCTTGTTCTTGTACTTATTTTCTGTATCTTAAATATTATAATACTTACTTAGCTATTTTTTCTGCATTCTTATATCTTTTTTATACATATACCACACATATGCTTTTATTCTCTCTCTTCGTCTAATAAAAGTTGTATTTGCTTCTTTAAATTAATACTCTCGCTTAGAATGTAAGAGACGTAAGAGTATTTATAACTCACTTGTGCTTCAGTTATATCTATAATAAATTGAATAAATTGAATGGCGACACCTAGATGGGGTTGCTTGATTTATTTCGTTTTTGATTTTTTTTTAGTAGTTTTATGAAAACACTGTGTACAAAATTTCTAATCTCTAAGTTGACGCGTTCTCAGGTAGTATCCAAATAAATTAAGCCCATATATTTTTATAGCAACACCAATAATCGGTTCCCCGATTTGATCTATTTTTGAACCTGTATTTGCAATTTTAATGAAAACGCCGTGCACAAAATGTTAGCTCTCTATGTCGAAGCGTTCTCAGGCAGTTTACAAATATATAGTGAAAACGAAAAGTTTTGTATGGCAATACCAAGAAGGGGTTGCCCGATTTAGTCCGTTCTTGAAATTTTATTTAATATTGCTACGAAAACAGCATGTACCAAATGTCATCTCTATGGTTACGCGTTCTGAGGAAATGCCCAAATATGTAGTCAAAAATAAAGTTTTTGTATGGCAACCCTACAAGGGAATTCCCCAATTGAATATACGAACTCAAATTTACCTTTTTCTTTAAAATCTCGTATACAAAATTACAGCACTCTAAATGAACGCGTGCTCGAGTTGTCGTTAGGGGCAGACAGACGGACGGACAGACGGACATCCAAATATCAGAACAACTTTTAATATTATGCGTGGGTGTCCAACCCATTTTGCTCTACAAGCAATATATCTGGGCTTTAAAAATGGAATGATAAACTTAGTGTACCCCAGGATTAGTAGAGTATAAAATGGGAGAAAAGGTTTAGTAAGAGCGAGAGATAAAGTGAGCGAGCGAAAGAGAGAGATTTAAGAATCTTAGAACTTAGCCCAAATCAAGGTCAATTGTTCATCCTCCAAATATATAACCCGTTGCTCATTTCCCTGCCGGATGCTCTGTAAAAGTTAAGGGTTGATCTCCAACCTTCTCTTCCTGCTTTATACAGTTCATCAAGGAGGTGTAAGATAAGGGGTCTGTCTCGCTTACCAGAGAGAGAGAGTGAGTCACTGTTTCGATTTCCTCTCCGCATATTTTTCATACAGTGTTCTCAACAAGTCCCATACTATGTAGTTAAGAAATGAAGAAATCAAGAATTGAGACGAGGGTTCTCATTATTGGCTTGTTAAGCCCTGGTAACTTTGGATTAGATTTAACCCACTGTTCTTTTAACCAAAGATGACTGTGCTGGCAGGTGGTCCAAACCAAGATATTATGTAGAGAGTCGTTTTTTTTGTGCAATTTCGATTTTGGAGAGAGATGCATTCCAGACCTCTCCACGAAGATCTAACTGGATAGAGAGAGAGGATGACAATAAGAGAGATGAGAATACAGCCAGAGAGGGAAAAATAATGGAGGAGAGAAGAAAAGGAGAACCTGAGGAAATGAACAAACAAGAGTGAGAGAACGATAGATAAAAAGAGTAAAGAAAGACTAAGGAAAGTGAGATAGAAGCAGAGAGAGAAAACGGAATTCCTCAGAAGCTGCTTCAACGTAGAATCGGATATCCGAAGAAAAAGTATCTATAGTACAATTTCTTACATTTACCGTGTACATATATCAACGACTCAAAACTACGACTCTATTCTTGTTCCTCAAGGATCAGTCCTTGGTCCACTCTTATTCAGCTTATATATAAATGATTTCCGCTGATTGTAAGGTCTTCGTCTATAGTTACATCTGTATGCTGATGATGTTCAACTATACCTTAGTAAGCCAATCGGGCTAATGGAGGATTGTGTGTGTCGCATTAATGAGGATCTGCAGCGATTACAAAATTGGTCACTAGACAATAAATTGTTACTCAACCCATCAAAATCAAATTGCTTAGCTGTGTATAGAGGAGTTATCGAAATATCTGACATCCCACCGGTGATGCTCATCAATTTGATATTGCAATATGTTCATTCCACAAAAGAACTTAGGCATTCAATTTAAGTCAAAGTTCAGTTGCTGTAGCGATGTGACTCAAATGTTGGGCAAAATATATGGCGGTCTCTGCCAGTTGTGGATTAGCTCTAGCTGTCTACCAAAATGCCTTCGTAAAAAATTAGCCCTATCGCTTGTTATGCCTCATTTAACCTATGGTAGTCGAGTTTACAGTGAGCTTGATCCTGTGTGTCGAAGAAATCTGGTAGTGGTTTTTAATGATGGGGTGCGCTACATTTGTCGGTACGCTCATGTATCTGAATACGCAGCATCACCACTTGGAACCTCAATTGAGACTTATCTTGACCATCGTAGAAACAATATTCTTACATAAACTAATTACAGAAAAAGCCCCAATGTATCTGCATGAAAAGCTGCACTTCCTGCAGTAGGCCAGAAATCTTCAACTTCTTGCTCCGAGGTGCGTCTGTCGATATGGTGAGCGTTCTTACTTTGTCTAGACTACCCGCAAATGGAATTTTCTTCCAAGTAATGTTCAGCGCATTGGGTCCAGCAGGGAATTTTCCAAGTTATTAGAAATGGCCTTCATCTTTTAGAACAGTTATAATATTTCTTAAATCTTAACGCAGATAGTTTAGTTTAGTATATTTAAGAATTGAATTGAATTGAAGTTTCTCTATTTTTATTTTATTTTATTTTATTTTATTTTGTTACTTTTGCTACATATTTCCTTCAGTAGTTCTAACATAAGATGTGTAATCTTCATTATGGCACCAAATAAAGTATTATTATTATATTGGTATTCTTTTGCTTACAGTGAATTTAAGTTAGCTTCAGCGTTCGCATTTTCGAAACGGCCTTTTAACTTGCCTCTGTGGTCTCGTAAGTTTTGAATTTCAATTTCGATTGGATTATAATCCACGACTTGAGGTATTTTTCTTGTTTTGCATAAAACTAAAAATTAGATAGGAACTATGTAGACTGGCCTATACTGCTATAATGAGATCTTGAAACTGACCTCTATAGACTTTATTTTATATAAGAATATTATAGTTGCTGATGTGGATTACTCGGACTGTTCCTTAAATTCCGTTTCTGATATTGGGTTTAAATTCTATTTTTATTCACATGGGGTATACAGTGGAGACTAACATTACATTTAAGTTATCACGATTATGCCAAAATACGCCCATCAAGTTTCTCTACTTCTGATTACTTTTATTACCTGAGTAATAAAATTACCGTACTCGATGTATTGAACAAAACATTATATTTCCCCACGTTAATGTCAATTAACAAAAGTCCGGTCAGCCAAGCAACTATCAAAGCCTTGTCAAAACCTTTAACAACCTCCAAGCTTGTATTGGAATGTAAAACCACCCTGAACTCCCTGTCTCGGAACAACAGGGTACCGACGCTTTGGGTGCTTGGTCACAGCGATATTAACGGGAATGAAAAAGCACACGAACGTTATCGTCTTGGTGCAACTTCGGAGGTATTTCCCTCCACAATTAGAGTATCTAGTATCTCGGTTTCAACTGACTGCCAACACAGTTCCCTTTGGTTAGATTACCCTTTACGTAGAAGTACATAAGAGCTGTGGGGCCGTAAAAAAAAAAAGATAAAAATACTGAGGCTAAACAAGCCAACGCTGAGAACTCTAGTGTCAATTATCAGTGGCCACTCTATTCTTAGGGATCACCTACACAGGATGTGACTTGTTGATGATCCTATATGCAAGGGATGCGGAATGGAATCCGAGACGGTGACTCACTTTCTTTGTCACTGCGCTGCTCTCGGGAAGGCGTTACAGATTCATTAACTCACACCTCCTGGAGGAGCTACATGAAGCTACAACCATCAGGTTGGGACCTATGAGCAATTGCCCATAAGCCTGAAGGGTTAACAAAAGCCCTGTTATGGTTTACTTTCCAGGACCCTCGTAAGGGGCCTAAACATCATTTTTAAATCAATTAAATATCACCAGTATGGTGTTTCCAATGTAGTTTTTGTAAAAAAACCAAGTCAGATCGATGTTTTTTCACATTGCTTTTTAGAACGATTAATCGAAAACCAAAATTAAATAAAATCAGTTTCATGGGATTTTACGTTGCAAAGAATTTTTTACTGACCGTTTTCATAGTATAAATGTATGTGAAAAATTCTGCAAATCTGAAATTTTTTATATGGTAACCCTACAAAGAAGCTGCCAAATTTCCCCCATTTTAAAATAATCAATGCCGTGTAAACAAATTCGGCTCTCCAGCGCAACGCCTTCTCAAAAACTATCCAAGTCTATAGTGAGAATGCCAACTTTTGTATTACAACTCTGCCAGGGGTTGCCCGATTTCATTCATTTATTTTTTTCATCAAAATACTATATATGTCCAAAAAATGTTATTGTACGAAGTGATGGACATCCAGACAGATAAACGGATGGACAGACATGTAAAAATCAAATGTTTATTTTTTATTCTATGAGTAAACTAAACACACGAAGAATTTGGTTATTGTGATAATATAGAAGACAAGCGAGTCTGGTAAAAACTACTTATTTCTCCCGAAGTACAATCCAATAAGCAACCCAATCTACATAAACAAAAAAAAATGTAGAAAATTATAAATACAAAACCTTCCATTGTCTGTTAACAAGGACAAATCTTATGCAGTAATTTTTACAGTGTACTATACATACATAACCACACTTCCGATATGTAGTCTCGTGTTAAAATATTCAAGCACCACGAATCAAAAATTTTTGAATCCATTCATGAGCCATTGCAAGTATAATTTTCATGTTTCTGTCAAAGAAACACACGCCAACTTGATATATGAACTTAAAAACGAGCTTTTTCAAATAGAAACCTGTGTGGAAATGTCTAAGCCGAAAGCGAAAAATAAAAGGAAACTCCGCGCCATCGTGTTACGTTATGTAAAATGTTGTTTTTGCAGAGCACTACCTTGACATCATCATCATCATCATCATCATCATCATCATAGTCGGCGTCGTCATCATCACCCACCAAGAGGTCTAACATTTCGCTTACATCCTGTGCATTCGCCTTGTAGCGCTGCACCAGAACTCTTCCACTCTTCTTTTTAGGTAATGATTTGATTTATGAATTTCCATATTTCCACATGCAATCTGATGCCTTTTATGTCCTCCTTTTTTTTGACACCTTCCTGTCACTATCACACAGATAACTCATAAGATACCCTGATAAATGTCATGCTATTAATTTTCAGTGAATGGACGAGGACAAGTTGGACATAGTAAATGTAGTGGGATGGAGATGGTGTTGGTGGTTGAAAAATGAGAAGCGCCTTAAATGAAGAATTGCACCGCAATAGAATGACTTTAATAGAAATAAACAAAGTTTTTTAGGTGTCTACAAAGGCCAAATCATTATCTTTATGGAAGCTGGCATTTACCTACTTATTGTACTAAAACCTTCCTACCAACGAAACTTCATGGATTTCTGGAGATTGAGGATATAATAATTCATAGTCCATGGAAGGAAAACAGGCGGTCAAGTGTGAGTCGAGCTCGCACAATAACGTTTCCGCACTAGAATCTTATTACCAATGCAAACTTGCTTATGTTAACTGAATAATATTTAAACAGACTGACACAAGAGTAATTTTATAAGAGTTTGTATAATCAATAAGTTAACGCAAAAAACATTTTTTGCCAGTAACTATGAGAATGAAGAAAAAGCAGTAGTTTTCCTTTTTATCTACGACTCAATGCCTAACTAACCTTGATAATATCAAAACTTTAGCTGAACCTAGAAGATCAGGAGGAACGGTATCTTTTGCGACATTTTGGGTTATATCTTTATAACCAATTTACCAAAAATTTTGTAATGCTTTTATTTTGGATCTGTTGAAAGTAGGCCTTTCAAGCGATACCCCAAACGATACAAAAAATATTTTTTTTTACAAGAGCACCCCCAAAAAATTAGAAAAAAAATTATTTCATAATTTCAAATATAGATGGGCTTAAGTCTGCTTATGGCATAGCTGAATCTAAAATTCGTCAAAATGAATCCAAAACTCGTCAAAATGAATCCCAAATTCGTCAAAATGAATCCCAAATTCGTCAAAATGAACCTGAAATTCGTCAATATGAATCAAGGATCAGTAAGGGAACCAGTTCGAAAACTAATACAATTTTATTGTAATGCTCTCTACGTTTCACTAGAGGGGAATGGCATGTGTTGAACTAAAATTAAATTTCAAATCGTATACACATAAGAACAACTATAAAGTATATGTAAACGTAGCCATTCACACCTGCACTGATTTGCAAAATTTCCATTGCACATGATCAAATTTAAAATCTTAAACTTGAAAAATTATTTAAAATGTTTTAATTGCAAATGGTGATTGATAGGAATTGCGGCCGAACCTAAAGGTTTGATTTGATCTAAGTAACCCATCTATAGAGAGTTTTGCTATGAAAATTCATAGCGAACTAAGTCAATCTGAAATTGACTCAGTTTGCTGCTAGGTCTTCAGCACGACAATTGAGTTGAAAAAAACTCTGTATGCAAACGAAAAATCTTTGAAAAAAGAAATTTCATTGGAAAAAGAGGGCGTTTCATATAAGCAGGACTTGGATTTGGCGTATACGGCAGGCAGGAACCAAGCCATACTGACGATTATACGGTTCCTGCTTATATGAAACGCCCCCTTTTTGCAATGAAATTTCTTTTTTCAAAGATTTTTGGTTTGCATAAAGAGTTTTTTCAACTTAATCCATCTATGTAGAAAATTCCATGTTCTAATTAACGCCCTATACCTTGTACCTCATCAGAAAAGTAAGTAAGTCGTCAATTTTTGTGCCTCGCTAGATGGCGCCTGGGTCGGTAGATAATAACAACTTCTGATGAAGTGGGTGCTTCAACTGATCTTTCAGTAGAAGAGCAAAATTTCAAAATGTATCGAAACATGTTCATCATTATCTTGCTGTATACCTGACAAGGATTCAATAATTGCTAAGAAAATATTGTAGGACATCCATCATTACTTCCATGTTGAACAAAGAATCCGTTAATATAACCTACATATCGTGTTTTTTCATTTCTCACAGTTCAAGTTCACCAAACTGGCAACCTATTTTCGCAGGCACGAGCCCCTTTGTTTACATAGGTACCTGCAACAGATCTGCTGGCCAGTCGACTCTTTTTTTTCGTTTTTGCTCTTTGTTTTTACGCACTCATGTTCGACTCTTTGTCTATCTAAAAAAAAAAAAACAGAAATTTTACTATAAATCCGGCAAATTTCTTGACTACCATCAGCAGGTGAAAGATCTGATCAGCAAAATTATGATAGCAGGTCCGCAGCAATTCTCACGCTTTTTTCTTCTTCCCAAGCCGGTTTTGTTTTGATTAATAAAAATTCACTTCGTTTAAGAAGAAATTCTTTTTATTACTCGTACCCACTAACTAAATGGTTTTCGTCGTATTGCCATTTATTTTTAGTTGAAAAGGCTCAAACATCTTGCAAAAGTCTTTTTGTCTCACTCACTACCATTGGCTTGATAGGACCCACCTCGAGGTGCCCCCCCCCCCCTTGTATGGTTGTCTCTGCGGCTTTTCTTGCTCGCACCTACTAGCTGAATGGTTTTCATCATTTTTGTTTTTATTTTCACTTGCAGCAGGGATGAAAAGGATCAAATATCTTGCAAACGTCTTTTTGTCTCCCTCACTCCCATTGGCTTCATAACACCCACCTCGAGGTGGGCCCCCTTGTATTGCTAACCTACATCACACAGGGCAGTTTATACGGGAGGTGGCCCCTTACCGCTGTTGGTAATGACAATAGTTCCGAGTCGGTCCTTTCCGAAAAAAAAGTTTGTGATTTGGTTGGACTTGTACGAAAATTATTTATGTAGTCTCAAACTCTTTAAGTCTCACCAGTTGTGTTTGATGTTTTTTTTTAGAAAATACCTTATTATGTAAACTCATGAAGATGGGACGGAAATGAACTAATAGCAATAGGGGCTATAAAAAATAAAGTGGCAGCGGTGGGATCAATGTACTACGTCAGGCTTGAACTTTCACAGATTTTTATTTTATTTATTTTTATTTAGGTAGAATGATAAACTGTTCCACATTCTCGAACAGTTCACAAATTTCAGTGTAAGGCAAAATGAAAACAATATTTTAAAAAGTGAAGGAATAGACAAGGTTTGAGCATTTTTTGAGATATTACCCTAAATCACATAAAGTAATTCATCAAACCATGATCTTGGCAGTAGCTAGCAACCATAGTAAGTAAAAGAATCGAAAGTCAACCAAGATTAATGATCTTACTCTAGTAAGTCGATCGGGAATGTTATATAACATTCTTTTGGATTTTGTCTGCTATTGTTAATGGTGTACGACAGTTGGAAATTACCATTCCGTTGAAAGAAATGGAAGTAACTAAATTTTGTTTGTTTTGTTTGTAGATTACTTACTTACTCACAGCCTGTAAGGGATCATCCCTACAAATAATAATAAAATAAAGGCAACCAAGCCGATTCAGTCTATGAATATAATTTAACCCCTCGATATCTGCGAATTCACAACCTCTGACAATTGTCGACTTACAAAAGAAACCTTTGCGGCCGCCCTGCTTCGAAAATAAGTAAGTTAGGTGGTTAGTACGTACTAGGAAATAATTTTAGATAAGGCTACAATACAAATTAGGTTAGTTTCTCAAGTTTTGTTAATGTTTTTTACGTATGTAATCCTGTATTTTATTTGATATTTTATTTTGTTTATTTTATTTTTTTATTTTTAATTTTCTTATACGTTGTCTTGCCTGGATGTCCCCCGGTGCAATCCTTGAAGTCCCGGTAAATGACGTGACTAAGCAAAATTGAAATTTATTGCTGGACGTATCAGAAAATTGCCCTTTTCTTCTTTGCCTTCCTTAGCCCGAAAATAGACCTCTAGATTAGTTATTATGAATTACACAGATTGGTGAGATGAGGATGACTATCCCTTGCTGTTTTTCGTTTTTGGGATGAAAACTGATTCTTTTCCTGTTTGTCCGTTGTGAAAGAAAAACATGTCTTGTTCTCCGCTCGTTCAAACCACAAGTGACGTTCACCCATCAGATTCGCCGCATTTCGTCTACACTGTCTTTATGTTCAGTGCCACTGCTAGCATTAGTGTTTAAGCCGGATTCGTATTAGGCATTATTTATTTATTATTTTAAAAAGTTTGGATTTTTATTTATTTATTCTATATTTGATAAGTTATTTCTATTGCTATTGTACAATTTAAATATTAGGAAAGGCTGTGAATTCGCATATGCCTGATTTTATTAATCTAATCTATTATTAATGCTTTTTAAAATTTGTCTGTATATGTCGGTGGATTTGTATATATATAATATTCCCTAGGTTCAATTCTGCCAACCATTCAATCCCAGCTGGAGTCTACAAAAGTATTAAAATGGTAATCGGAGTTAATGGGATTGAAAGCAATGGATAAAAATTGAAATAGGTGGGATAGGTAATTGATGAAATTCAGAAAAACAGACGGAGAAAGAAAAAATCTCTCTGGCACATCGACATTTATATGTTCGTAATTATGCCATCTATAATACTGTTCCGTCCACCATCGAACCATATATCCCTCGATGCATCCAGTCTTCTTATTTCCTAAAAATAAAATAAAAACCACAAAGAATCATAACAAAACAAAATTTACAGTACTTATCTAATAATAATTCTCTCGTTGCTCCTTCCCACAATCGTCCCAAAGAAGTCCTGAATCACATTGCTTCTGAAAATAAGCAAAAAATATAATCTTCAAAATCTTCATGTACTTACTTTTGACTTGTCATCAAATTTGCATTACGTTATTCAGACGCTTTTACTCTGCAGCAATTGGCACAAGCGTTACCAGGGCAATACAATGAGGAGTACAGCACATGATCAGCATGGGCAGCTATAAAAAGGCAGCAAGCTATACTGAAAACACCCATTTCCATATCAAAGTTGATCTGATAAACTCCAAAAGCCTTTCTGAAGCCCTTCTGAGCAATCCCAATTCAAATCAAAAGTTAATTCTGCATCCCATACAGAAGTTGATTCTGACACCCAACAATTTAACTCAATCTTAAAATTCAGAAGTTAATTCTGGACATCTAAAATTGAGGTTAACTCAAGTTATTTCATATAGGAGCTAAACCTAAACATTGCCAAGGCAACGATAACTTTATACAAAGGTCAATCCTAAAATATAACCAAAGGTCACCTCTGCGTTCAGCAAATACTGAAGTTTATTCTGAAAATTCTCCAACCCATCCAATTTGCTGCACCAATAAGTACGCATCCGACAAATGTCACAAGTACTACTGATCGCATTCCTACACACAGCAGCAATCTGAACTGCACACACGTAGCAAGATCATACTTCCTACATCTTTTTCCCTCGCACAGGCAGCAGCAATACAACTTGCTACCCCGGCCAAATTTATGAATACAATTCTGCGGTGCTACATTTATTGCCTATACGTAGCAGCGGTACAAGTGGCTTTCCTTTCAGCATAGAATCTACATAATCAAATCTACGGCCCACACGTAGCAGTATACAACACTTTAGGCAATATGTAGAACTACACGGGCATCTAAATCGTATTCTGTAGTTCATTTATATTTTTGAAAGTGGAACAACAGCAGTTTACATAGATTCTTCTTCTTCTTTCAGAAATAAGGAAAAAGGGATCAAAGAGCATACAGAGCACAACAAATAAAATTTTATATTTTTTTAACTAATCACACTGAGTTATCTATTAACACCGGCAGCGGCACCGCTCCTCATGTACTACAGTACACAAATTTCAAATACAATTCGTATTAGTCAAACGTATAAGGACTTTTTAGGAACTCAATGAATTTGATTTCGTATGGAACGTACTTCAACTCACTAAAGTCTCATACAAATCTCATTATAACGTTGATTCAAGAGGGAATTCTTTATCGAAACCCTTTATCTGATGAAAAGTAATTATCAAACGCGTGTTACGTTAATGAACTTTTATGGATTCGGTGCATAACAACGGAATCCGTAGCAGTTGCTAACATCGAATGTTTAGTTTTGAGCTTCCAAAAATCATATGCTCAGCATTGCAATCATATGGGACGAAAATATTAATGTTAAAAGTTATTTTGACCATTTATAAAGCGGTTAATGACTTTCGTCGTAGAGCATGTTCCGCCTTACATGGTTTGGACGTCTGTGATCCTTAGAAGCGCTTTAGGATGTATATAACCATATAGGATACCCTTTAGGTCTCACCTTAAATGGACTACCTTATTCTATTATGGGTAGTATAAATTCATTATTTCAATATGCCACGATTTTCTCTTTAATTAATTCATTGAAAATGTGTGGTTACAAACCAAAGTAGTGTATGTCCACATAAGCGAGTTTCTATATTTTAATGTGAAGCCTCTCTAGTTTCAAATTCCTCCCTTTTGCTCTATTCCCCATCGTCGTATCTCGTTTCCTATGGCCGGTAGGTCATCACTAAAACAGCTTAAGGAATATTTACGAAAATCTGACTTTGGATAAAGCACTTATTTATACTTACATTTATGGAACAACACTACTGCATGAAAGTGATTTTCGAAAAACAGCTTATGTTTCCTTTATAACGGTTTCTTTATTAGTGGTTGTTACAAAAGTCACTTTTTAAAAACAGTTTACTTATACATAAGCTTGTTTGTTTCTAGACCTCCACGCCCATTTATCAAAATTAAGTGTTGGTACTTAAGCCATTTTTGCAAAACCTATGACGTAAACTTATCTAATTTTGCGTATTTTCAAAAAACACTTAAGTCACTTAAGCCATTTTGCCAAAGCGAAATAATTCGTGAAAGCAATTTTAAGTCGACATAAATGGTTCAGCTGTGTGCAAGTGCAGTTAGGTCTGGAACATAAGAGCAATCAGACGTAAGCTGTACAAGTGCAAAAGAATAACGATTTGTGGAATTTGAAATTATAATTATTATAATTATATAAGAAAAAGCTTTTTACTAAATGAATAGATCTGAGAAAATCCTGCAGATGGTCTTGAATATAAGGACAAAGCGTAGAGATGACTTGTCGAATAACGGTAATGAATCACGTTTAAATGAAAAATTTGCTAAGACCAAAAGAAAGTATATAACGTTCAGATCGTGACAAAACATTTTGCTTTTTTAATGTGTTGCAAGCAACGAAGGTTGTGAAATCTTGGAATTGTTCAAACCACCCGTGGGAAACGAAACAGCGTTTAGCTTCGCTAATGGCTTCGAATTTGATTTATCTAGTATTTGTGATTCATTCCTGTTCTTTGAATACGAAAACGTGGATGATGTGTTTAATGATCCGGACTTCGTTCCACGAAATTATTTGATGAACAGCGATACCATTGAAGAAACCGAACGAGCTGCTGAAATGTTGGAAAACAATTTACGTAGCTATGAAAATGAAGAAATGGGAATAGTGCCTGAAATGTCGCAAATGAAAGCGGAAAGTAAGAAGTCCAGGAAGTTGCTGACAAACACTGGGAAGGCTTACCTTAACTATTAAAATAAAGCCGTGGATGAGAGAAAGCTCAGGGAGTTGGAGGACTGCCGTAAGAGATGTAAGGAACAGTTGACGCTAGAGCAACGAAATGCAATTTTTGAAAAATATTGCAGTCTGGGCAGCTATGAATTACGACATGCATACGTTTGCTGCCTGATCGAAATTCAAGAGAAAAAAACTGAGAGACGAAATAAAAGCCAGAGTACAGGCCGTAATAGAACCCACATGAACTATTATTATTTCGAAATCAATGGACAAAGGATTTCAGTTTGTCAGAAGTGTTTTCGTTATATTCTCTGCGAAACAGAACAGTTCATAAAGACTGAGGTTCGGAAGAAGTTGAATTCACCCGCACCTTTTCCTATCGCCGATCTACGCGGACGTCACCGACCATCCGATAAACTCGATCCCGGAAAGGAAAAAGAAATACGCGACCATCTTAACAGTTTCCCAGCATATGAACCAAATTATACCCGCGAGGATTCCTCCCAGAGGTATTTGCCGAGTGAACTAAGTCTTGCCAAATGTACCGTTTGTATTGCGAAACACATGAACGCTCTTCTTCGATTTCTTCGCATTCTACTATTTTTAAAACAATGAATATTAAGTTTAAACAACCGAAAATTGACACATGTAATAAGTGTGAGTTGTTAAAGATAAAGTTGGAACTTGGTAATAAAAACGCAGAAATTGCTTTAAAATTCCAAGAAGACCAACACCAAAAGGAGGCCGATTTGGCTTACAAATCGAAAGCCAAGGACATGGACCATGCAAAAAATAATTTGTCGTCAAAATTGTACATCTTTCACTTGTAACAGTGTTTAACAACTCCTTATTTGCAAACGCCTGTGTCCTTTTATAAGCGACCATTATGGACTTTTAATTTAACGGTACATGACTGTGTGACAGGCCAACCATTATGTTTTATGTGGCATGAAGCTATAGGCCGGCGTGGTGGAAATGACATAGCTTCCTGTATTTTCCGACACTTCCAGTCTGTTCCAGCCGACGCAAGACATCTGACCTTTTACAGTGACTGCTGTTCAGGTCAAAATAAGAACACTTGTGTGGCCACAATGTTTGCAGCTTTTATATCTATGAAAACAGATATCGAAGTAATAGACCATAAGTTTCTTGTACCTGGTCATACACACATGGAGTGTGACGTAGATCACTCCGTTAATTGAAAAGAAAAAGAAAAGAAGTAGAGTCAAAATACACCATCCCCGTGACTGGTGACTGGTATCTACTTGTAAGGACCTCGGGAGTACGAAAGGAGCTTATTGTAAATCAAATGGCCACAGAAGACTTCTTTAATTTTTCGCTACTCTCAAACGAGAAATTTTTGTGGCGAAACTGTGATGAAGATGGTAACAAATTTGTGTGGCAAAATGTGAAATGGCTAAGATATACAAGAAAGTTTGGTCGTATTTAAATTTATAAAACATCTCTGAACGAAGATGAACAATTTAAAATCCTCAATGTACAAAAACGAGGTATCAGCAGTATAAGTAGCGTTTCCTCGTGCTATAGCGGTCCGCTGAAAACAGACAAACTCAAAAAGAAAGACTTGATTGACGTGCTCCCTCTTATAGACCCAACATTTCACAATTTTTACCAAAGCCTGCTAACAGATGATATGCCAGCAATACACCCAGACCTGAGTCAGGACATGGACGACGAACTTTAAGCCTGCATTCACTCTTACTAAATACTTTTTCGTTAAAATTACCATACGTTCGAAATACATAAGTGTACTAAATTTTCTTCATTAATGTTTTTTTAAAAAAACCTTATGAGTAAAAATGACATAATTTTCTAACAAAATATTTTTGGAAAAACAACTAATGTGATTTAATTTTATTTTGACGATTATTTCCTTTTTTTCAAACTAGCTTAAGGGGGTATTCTAGTCTAGAGGCCCGAATTTTAGGTGATTTTTGAAGTGCCGTAAAAAAAAGGCAATCAATATTTTTCCATCCATTTTTTTATGAGTTATTTATTAATATTGCAAGAATACAGAAAAAACTTAAAAAAAATTAAAAAAGTTAAAAATTAAAATAATAGCAGCTGATGAAGTGGGGGGCCTCAAAAAATTGGCGCGTGATCATGCCCACGATTCCAACCCGCCTAGCAATTCGAAAAAAAGAAAAAAGATTATTAGTCTAGAGTAATGTTGCTATGTCCGGAACTAGGGAAAACTTGAAAAAAAATTTTTTCACAAAATGGCCGCTGCCTAAAAAAAAAGCAATTTTTGTACCACTTTTTTGACTTTCGAATTTTTTAAAAATAGTAAAAATTGACAATTTCGGATGCGGCTAGCTCCGGACATAGACAAGTCTATAAAGAAGACTCTCAAAAATATTTCAAGTAAATCGGTCCAGTAGAACTTGAGAAATCGTGGGCATCGTCTTGAAAAAGGCAGTTTCGAGAAAAACGCGTTTAATGTGTAACACCACTGTAAAGTTTTTGAAAAATCGTTATTTTTTTTTATTGGCTTAAAAAATAGTTTAAACCCTCTAGAATAAGAAAAAAAGGTCCCGTGCGAGAAATTTTATTTTTTTTCCTTTGAAAATGGAGGTCGCCACCAAGCGCTTCAAACTTGCTCCGAAACATGTCCCGGGAAGATGGCTGTAGACCCGCCATTTTGTTTTTTTTCGCTGTCAAAAATTTATCAATAAAGTTCAATGTATGCCCGATAATACCCTTAAAAGGTTTTTTTCAAACACCTTTAATTTTGCGAGAAAAAATTCGTGAAAAACCTTTTTTTTTAGCCGTTACAGAGGCGTTACCCCTTAAAGTCCATACGTCCACGTGGTTTGGAAGTTAGAATTCAACTGTTAGCAGCTGGATGCAAGTGATACAAATTTGAAAAATCCTCTTGTAGGCATATTCTTGAATAGTTAAACTTTGAAAATAGGAAAACAAAAAAAAATCGATTTTTTCGAATTTCTAGACTAGAATACCCCCTTAAGTGAGAAAGTCTGCTATAACTATAATGTTTTCAATAGAATCATTAAAAGTAATTTCTCATTCTATTAATCTAAAGATACTGAATGCCTTCCAGAAAAATCCAGGGTAATCTTGCTTTTGAATTCGGAGTAATATGAGTCTTAACTTCAAAACCGCGTACCGAAAAGTTCAATAATTTGACTTAAGCTACTTTGGTTTGTGACCACAGATGTGACCTTTGTTATATGAAGGCTACTTTAGACAAACTCATAAATTCATTACCATACTTTTGTGACCGCTCTACTATGATGCCTTAGATGTTCGTTTTAAATTCACTGGGCATTCACAATGCAATAGAAATACTACGAGCGCACCACTAATAATTGAAAAGTGTATTAGAACACAGCCCTAATTATATTTACGTCATAAAAAGAAAATTAATTGGACGTTCAACAAATATATAATTACTGGAACATTCATTCTCTTTAACTCTCATTCTAAGATCATTTTAAATACAGAATGCCCTCAAGTTTCTAAGCTTACAAGTAAACTTTCAATTGCAGACACTTGTAAGCTTTTGAAGTCCTCGGGTAAAACTCTAAATCCTCATTTAAGGCAAGTTAGTGAGGATATTCTTGAACATTACCACAGAAATTCGTGCACCGATTACTTAAATGAACAATTGAAGGAGGTGCATTGTGATGGGTCTTTTGTTAGGATATAAGACACCTTTGTCACTATAATTTTGAGGGCGGAAAATTCTTGCAAAGTTTTAAAGTTCAAGGTAACAAGACTGAGCATTTTTTATTGTTGTATCCTTGCAGTTGTTTTCTATTGATTTTTTTCTAAATGGATTGTCTCCATTGCTGTCTTGAATTGTACTTGGCTTGTAATATTATGTAATTTTTTTATTCTCTTTTCATATGAGACATGGATCTGATGTAGAAATTTATCTGATTCCTCATACAATGCTATCATTGAGTGTTTTCAATAGAAAAACCCGTTCACTGTTGGTGTACGTTGAATTCGCCTGCTTAAAATCTAAGCCTTGCTTAGCGTTTTACTTCTCGGTTTCTGGTTTATGACAAAATTTGCTTCGAGAACCTCCCTCAAATCCTGTAGATATTGATCTCAGTTATGCACAAAAAAGTATAGCAATTGAGTTTGGCTTCTGGGGAGCAATCCAACACGTTACACATACATATCCAAATTGAACAGTAGCTGTTAACTCAATCTATTCTGAGCCACATGTTGCAAAATACATAATCTTCGGTAGATGTTATACATTCATGTAAGGAGGTCCATTGTTATTTATGTGCATTCTATATATATTTTTCAAATTCATCTTTGCACTCTAGATGAACATTGGGTGAAAACGATAGCTTTGATGACTTCAAATTTAATGCTGTTTTATTAATGTATTTTAATTGTCTACAGATTACAATATCTTACAGACCAGCAGTTAATGTATAAATTAATTTTAAGATGAGTTAACACTTCTATAATTATCGAAATTCGGGACTTAAAACTATCTCTTGGCATGAAAGTATCGACAATTGATAAAAATTTATTAAACATTGAGGAACAATTTGAAATAGGCTAGTGATTACCATAATTTGTTCTGTGATGAGGAATATACAGCAAGCACCTAGAGCGAATTGGCCCTTCGGGAGCATATATACTAATCAATGATTATAACTCTGGCGAGTTTATTCTGTAATCCAAAATATCCTTAACAAAAGTCGCACAGTTAACCTCCCGTCGTAATTCCAATTGAGATAAACCCAACAGTAAACATCTTACAGAATATGAAGGTAAATTATCATATCGGTAGTTACATTTATAAAGCGCAAATCTAGTGAAGCTTTTCTGTATTGATTCAAGACGATCAATATGAACTTTGTAATAGGGGTACCAAACGACACTTGAATATTCTAAAATAGACGTTACCAAAGCGAAGTAGAGAACTTTAAGAATGTGAACATCTCTGAAGTCTTTAGAATTACGCTTAACGAAACCTAGGTATCTACGAGCCCTACAAACTATCAACTCAACTTGTGGAATGAACCTTAATTTAATATCATGTATAATACCCAAGTCATTAATTTCAAAAACCCTAGGAAGAGTACTGTTACTTATTAGATAATTAAAAATTATTGGATTGGATAAACGATGAAATGTCATAGTTTTACATTTACCAATGTTTGAGTGAAAATTGTTTATAGAACACCAATCTGAGAGACCATTAAGATCACGTTGAATGAGTGCGCAATCATCCACAGAATTGACTTTTAAAAACAATTTCAAGTCGTCAGCAAACAGCAAACATCTAGTAAACTTGAAACTTTCTACTATATCGTTAATAAAAAGCAAAAAGAGCAGAGGACCTAAGTGGCTACCTTGTGGCACGCCAGAGCAAGCGTTGATCTCTCTGGAGAGGATCCTACCAATTTTGACGTATTGTCTACGATCAGTCAGATACGTATTGATTGTACATAAATCTAAGTAGAAAGTTATATTCACGCCTAAGCTGACAGTACCTTATTCTATCGGAAAGATTGCCAGATTTTTAAAAGCTTTATGCGCCTTACATTTAGCATTTTTAAGTTTAATAACACTTTTGTTAAACCATTTTGGATGCTTATTGGATGAGATTCTCTTAGTAGGAACATGTTTTTTAAGGCCTTCATGAATAACGTCCAGGAACCTGCAATACATTTGATGTAAATCATCCAGAGTATATCGAATTCCATTCATAATTTGAAACTAGGTTACTAAGATTATGGTAATCAGCCTTAACAAAATTATATTCAAAAATATCTGCTTCATTACAGTGAGAACAAAATTAATAAAAAGAAATGGAAATATTAACAGCTTAATGATGAAAATCAATAGGCTTTAAAGGAGTACTAACTTCATGAACTTCAAATTTTAATTCGTTACTTATAAATATTAGATCTAACAGTTTACTAAATATATTTGTTATTGAATTCGATTGAATTAAATCTATTCCTACCAAATTATCTACATTAACGTAACATTCTACTTCAGATGTGACATTCTTTGGTATTAACATAGATTCCTCTAAATTCTTTTGCCAATCAATATTAGGCAAATTAAAATCATCACAAAAGCAGAAAAAATTCTCATCATCATACTTCTCAAATAGTGACAACACATTATTTACATGCCCTTTATACAGTTCGATTGAAGAAGAAGGTGGGATGTAACTTAAGCATATATCCACGGAGATAGAATTAAGATAAGATGACACTCGAACGCATAATTGATCGATTTCCGCGGAGTCATTATGCAGATGAATCTTCTCGCACACAAAAGAGGTACGAACGGCAACTAGAACTCCTTCTCCTCTTGTAAAACCAGTCGATAAAGGACACCGATCTTTACGATAAACAATATATTGACTCTCATCGAAAATTTCTCCACTAAGATATATAAGAGTCCGCAAATAAAATCGCAATAGTTAAAAAAAAAATCGGAAAAATTGGAAAAAAGCTGAAAACATTGGAAAAAAATTTGGAAAAATTAAAAAAAAATCGGAACAATTGGAAAAAATCCAAATAATTTAAAAAAAATCATAATAATTGAAAAAAATTCGGAAAAATTGGAAAAAACTTCGGAACAATTCGAAAAAAATTCGGAACAATTGGAAACAATTCGGAAAAATAAAAAAAAATCGGATCAATTGGAAACAATTCCGTAAAATTAAAAAAAATCGGAACAATTAGAAACAATACAGAACAGCTAGAAAAAAATCGGAAAAAGTTCAAAAATATTCGGAACAATGGGAAAATTATTCGGACCAATCGGAACGAAATCGGAACAATTGGAAAAAAATTCAGAACAATTGGAAAAATATTCGGAAAAATTGGAAAATTATTCGGAACAATTGGAAAAATTGGAAAAAACTAGCCAAGTTTCAGTGAGCACAATAATATTATAGTCATTTTCCATAACAGCAAGAAAAAAGTCATGAAGTTTCGTTCTCAAACCTCACAAATTTTGATAATAAATGTTCAGCATTTTATAGATTAATTTTGAATTAGTCTTTAAGATTTAACTTGAATTTGGGCATGAGGTTGAGATTGTGGATGAACTTGAGTGTGATCCAGAGACTGGGCCACATTCGTTGATATTACATCGTTTTTTGAAATGTTGGAGAATTTTCGAACATAACCCCCTGATGGCCAAATGCCGGCGATCAACAATCTTGATAATAAATTCTCGGGAATACCCAATTTAAACGTCTTAAATCGATGAGAAGACAAGTCAGCATCCTTTTTCCAAAGAGGAAAACAAATGAACAAATCAGATGAAACCCCTGTCTTCACGGACACGAAAGACCGGCAGTGACATTATTTCCAATGATTTTTTTATTAAGATTTTTCATTCGTTGAACAGTAATCCAGATGGAGCATTTGTCATTATCAACAAATGACGTTGCATTCGATTGAATAGGGTCACTGAACATATGCAAAGCGGCAGAATTTACTACATTATTAGCATCATCATTCACTTGAGAGCAATTAATATTTAAAGCAAAGTATTTCGCTGCATGGCTTTGCTGATCAAAAAAAAAAAAAAAATTGTTGGTCTAAAATCAATTGCTGTGTTCTTTCAGTTTTCAGATGAAGGTCACTGCTTTCCATTTTTAATATTGTCGCATTGTAGCATATCAGTTTGTTCTTTTGAATTCCACGTCGATCTTTTCTTACTCATTTTCAGCCTGTTCCTAAGAAGTGCACGGACACCGATCCCAGAGGCTATTAGCTCTTCGCTCTAAATTCTATTCTAACAAACATTATTTGATTCACACATTACCACGTCATTAATTAAATTATTTTGGTTTCAACAATTTTATTAGCTATTTGCAAAATGTTTTCCATTCTGGTCGTACAACAGCCGATCTATTCTTATATCTCCTCGAGAATTGGAACCGTTCACTTTACACCCACTAGAGTTTGACATCGTGCACTTCTAGTTCATTTCAAAATTCTTGTCATTGACCACCTTCTTTTGGAGGGAAAACTTCTTATCCAACTACTCTATACCGTTAGTATTGGTTTCAATTACATTTGATCCCCATATTATAAATGACGGTGTACCTCAAGGCTCCGTTCTATCTCGCACTCTTTTCTTGATATTCATTAATGAATAACCTTTCAATTCTACATATAGCTTTGCTACGAGATTATATAATATGGATGTAATGTTCTGGTGCTGCTGACTTCAGCTGGCAGATACGACCAATATAATTCAAATCGTAGGAAATGACCTCCATGCTTGGGATGGGATCGCCTGTCCCCCTGTCTAAAAAATATGTCAATACAGCGCCCCTTATTGTCTAGTATTATAGTTGACCTGTGTACAGAGGTAGCAAGCTGTTTCTATTCAGCTTAACTGATAGCCTTAACAACCTTAGACCGTTGTATACACCTTTATCACGTACACGCTTAAATAGTTCTGCTCAATCATTATGACGTTTTTCTTGTCCCTCGGAATGTCGGTGCACTTTTAGTCTTATATTAACTTTCTTATATTGGAATTTCATGAGGTTTCTGGATTATTTGTTAATTTCATAGTGTTTATAATTTCTCATTGACTTGCCTGTATAACAACCTCCAATCGGTGGTATGTAGACCTTTTTTAGGTTCTTATCCTTTTAAATTTTTTTCCAGTGTAAGTGAATCTATTTTCGTACTGCAAACTGCCCTTTTCATTGGATTATAATTCTTATTTGTGTAATAGTCAAGTTACTCCTGAAATTGAAAAGTGCTGTATTTATACTCCACAAATTTTAAAGAAATTTCCCAAAGATTCCACTCCAGAAACATCGATTCTCTGAACCTAAAGTTGTTTGCGTCCGTACTTAATTAAACATTTCACGCGAAGTATCCATTTCCAATAGATTTCGGTTGTCCTTTTCTATTGCACGTAACAATAGCTTTGTCCAAGATCATTTTAAAACGTCTTCTTTGGCAACTGGTTTACCTGGTTTACCGAATATCTAGGCTGAGATAAGAGAAAAATGCAATCTTAACTTGAAAATGTCTTATAACAAAAGCACACATGTACTAATGAGTTAGAACCCTTCGGGCCATGCAACCCGCGGCATGTTTTACCTTGGATCTTAATCAATACATTCGCTGCAGAAACTACCTCTCAGTCGGAGTAATGGAATATATTTGTTTTTATTTTATTTAGTACTTATTGGGTATGAGAATAAGTTTCCGCCCTATTCAAAAAGGTGTCGTTAGTGATACGAAATTTGTGTACGCTGAAGTACTATACTTGTGATTTCATAGTGTATGTGTGAGGTCTGGAACGCAGTAGTTGACATTCGTTTTAAGCGTAAACACCATTTTTTTGGACATCGAAAATGTCAACGTTTGTCCAGGAAAAGCAGCATTTTGAGAGGGTCGTCGAAGGACGTTTGGTGACGTGCAAAACGCTTCTTCAACAACAGAAAAGAAAAAGTTGTTTGTATCGCATTGTCACTATCGATAAAAAAATGGATATACTACAATAACTTTAAGAGACGAAAACGTTGGGTGCTGCCTGGTGAACCAGGCCATCGACGCCGAAATGGAATATTAATGCTTCAAAGATTAGGTTGTGCTTCTGAGAGGATCAGAAGGGTGTTATTTATCAGGATCTCTTTCCAAAAGCATCACTGGGGATTGCTACCGACTGCAGCTAATACGTTTACATTTAGGTTTGAAGGAAAAACGGCTCGAATGAGGCAGTAGACACGATAAATTCATTTAGCTGCATGACAACGCTAGAAACCAATTGTCGCCCAACCGGTCAAGAAATATTTGGAAGGAGTGAATTGAGAAATCTTGCCCCACCTGCTGTATTCCCCAGACATTGCCACTTCGGATTGTCATTTATTCCGGTCCAAGCAATCAGCCCTTACTGGAGAGCGGTTTGCTGCCTATGAAAGTATCGAAAAGGGCCTGATGAATGGACCGAGTCGAAAGAACCGGATTTTTTTCTTCGCGGAAACCTTTTACTACCTGAAAGATGGAAAGAGAATGTTCACTTTCGATGGCATATACTTCACATAGAATAATTATTTTTTTCATTTTTTAAATAATCTCAAAATTTATGTGAGATCTAGTCTCGAACGTGTGAGGAGGGTGCCAGTAAAAAGGCAACTATCACAATTCCAAACACTTAAACCTACTCATACAAATAAAATTCATAAAAAATTCAATTAACAAAAAATTAACCTACAAACTATTATAAAATTCTATAAATAAATTCAACGAAAAAAACTCAAATTAAAAATTAAAATTCAGTTTTAACTCCAGTTGTGTATGAGTGACGTTGCCTCCTCCGTTCCTTCTGTTCTGGAAAAAAAGAGGAAGACCAGAATAAATTGTCTGTAAACAGAATAAACTTTAATGGTATAAAAGTGTTGGTGCTGCTATTGCGTGTGAGCAGTAGGGTAGTAAAATAATGCGCAGAGTAAATCTCTGTGAAGTATATAATGAGTGCTGCTACGTGTAGGTATAAGGGTAGCAAAATGATGTAGACAATAAATCTCTGAGAATTATTTAACGAGTGCTGCTACGTGTATGCAGGAAGGCTGAATGAGTAAAACTGTAGCAGCGTGCTACAACGTATGGTGCTGAACAGATGAAGCCCAATAAAATTGCTCTCTGCGGCAGAATTATTCTTCTACTTAGCTGTGGGGAGTAGCGTAGCAGATAAATCTCTGCGCAGAATTATTCTTCTGCTTAGGTGTGGGCAGGAGAGTAGCGGATTAATCTCTGCGCAGAATTATTCTTCCGCTTAGGTGTAGGAAATGAAAGGACTTTTCAGATTAACCTTTGAAATATAGAATTAATCTTTTATAATGGAGGTTGGGAATATTATTCTTGAGTTCTCGGATTAGTCTCCGAATCAGATGAACTCTGAGCCATGAATGATTTTTTTCTGTGGCTCGTCGGCTTTATATAGCCGCTATATCCAGTTATGAGTTGTCGGCTTTATATAGCCGCTGTATCCCGTTATGAATTGTGGCCATTTGGTGTTGCCCTAGCAAGGTTTGATGCTATATCTGAATGTACCACAGACAGCTGGCTGACATAATGTCACTTGCTGTCATTAAAATACATAAAAATACGGACATAGGTGGATTTCAGGTGAGTTTACATACTATATTATCATTTAATTTATTAAGTATTAATGAGTATCCTGTGGTTACATTGGTTTAACCTTCATACTTTGTGGTGCCTTTTTCTGTTTATTTTATATTATGTTTTCGTTTGGATAGGGAAATGCATCTGGGGAACGTAAATACGTCCCCTACTTAAAACCTTGGTCCTTCCAGCCGGATCCAGGGCCTTGAAAAGAGCTATGGTAGTCATTTAAAGTTGGTTTTTTTTATTATTATTCTTAAAAGTAGTAAAATAAATAACAAAAACAATGAGTTTCGTAAAAAATGTTGGATAGGAATCATAACAGTTTTAAATCTGAAGATTGGGCGAGGTGAATACGCTTTACATTTTCTTCCTCTTAGGTCATTCCGACTGAACGGAAATCTCAACACCATTTTCTGGCTCTATCTTTCCACTAAACTCAATATCCCAGTTTTACTTAGGCAAAAGCTTAAGGATTCTTTTTTTAATTTTAACTAATTTATTAAAACAAGGTAAAAAGAAAAAACTGTCTTTCTGTAGAATGTGTACTTAAATTTTAGCATAAAAATTTATCAACACAAAAACCACTTCTGGCTTTTATAATTATTTTTTCATTTAGTTACAGTTTATAAACTGTAAAATATTCCACTTCCCTCAGATATTCATGAGTTAAATGAAAGGAGGAGAGGAGCTGAAAAGATCGTATTACATCTGTGGAACTCTATTTATCCAATAAATTTCCCTGTAGATTAATGGCTTTTTTCTCATTAAGCTTAATTCTAGTGTTTTCGTTCGGTATCCGCAAGGTTCAGTCTTTCTTTCTCCCTGATGACTGTTGCTTTTGACTACTTACTTCACTATAGTTTCCTGTTGTTGGTGGTGGTGGAGGCTAGAGAGGTGGCGGTATGGTATTTACAGTGCTACACATCTCGATAGCCTCCAGCTTAAATATATTATGCATGACAGTGATAAAGCATGCACGTATACGAAGAGCTACAGAAAAAAAACTGTAAGGAGACAAACTTCGTTTTGTGATAAAGTGAAGAACTGGCGAAAAAAATTTGTTCAAGAAAAGAAAAAGTGCAGGATAATAGCCATCATTGCATAACAAAAGCTCCTACAGTGAACACAATTCATTTGAGGGTTCATTTCCCAGGCATGACATCAAGGAAACAACTGGGACATGCAATTCTGTTTAATTTCAAGTGGGGAATAGTAGAATAAATTTTCAGGAGACCAAGAGCTACAAGAAATATTTGCAGAAAATCTCACATCACTAAGCGAATCAATAGCGATATATCCGCATAATTGCTTTTTCATTGTGCTCTGCTGGAATCAGTGAATCTAAGAAAACCATGAGCTCTTCCTCGTTCACGAAAGTCTCATCCGCGTTTTAAGTAATATAAGCCATTTAACCATCTCGGTTGGACTGCTTTAGAAAATTCCAAAGGTCATATACCAACACATACTTCAAGCACTCTGCGTCCTGCATTTCATAGCTTTAATTTTTTTTCTCCATATTTTCTTTATATTTAAGGCTTTCCGAATTCCTCTGCCCTTAAAGGTATATGTTCCCATGAAATTTCTTCTCTGGCTCGTATACTTTTCTGACGTTTCGTTGGCGAGAGATTATTTCTCTGGATATGAAAGCTTTCATGGCATCATGATTAATGAACCAAATTTTCGGATAATGGCTTTTTAAGTGTTATGCAAATTAAAGCACTAACTGCCTTCGTATTAGGTAATTTTCCTTTATTGTACCGGAAACTTTGATATTAATGACACTTTTGGATAAAATTAAGCACTTTGAATTTATCTACTGACTTTGGCCTTTATATCATCTCTCCCTCTCCCCCTACAAAATTTCTAGTGTACTCGAAGCCACTCATTACAAGTAGAATGGCATAGTCATTAGGTAACAATAATCACCTTAACGTGCTTAAGTTCGTTAAAATGTATAGACGTGTCCTTGAATTATGCGATTAATAATTTTTTTATACCGCAAGGTGTAGGATAAGGGAAATTTGTCATCACTTTAAAAGGGATATTTGTCAATTGCTTTTAATTGAGAAATTATATTTACATGAGTACAAGTAACTTTTTCTTGTAAGATTTTAACTATTTCAACCTGTGAAATGGAATCTGCAAGCAAGACTCATTCAACGTTTTAAAAAAAGTTAGTTTCAATTTAAGGAAAATCTTTTGAGTCACGAGCGGGATACTTGATAGAGTTTTGTGGTAGATGAATTATATTCACTTAACTATTTTGAGATTCATCAAAATCTAAAAGCAAATTTTCACAAATATAGTCAGTTTCAAAAATTCTTATGAAAATGTCTCCAGAGTAGAACATTATGCCTCATTTAGACGGTGAACTATGCTCTATTCGGCCGCTTAAACATTCATTTGAAGCTATCTTTTTAAGAATTTTAATAAAGAGATACTCTTCAAAATGATTTTATTCCGTCTAATATGACAAGTTCTGAAGACAAGGGTGGATACAGTTTTTACTGTAACTAAATAGAAAAACAACAAGAAGGCGTTTCTTTAGAAATCAATGGTTAATTAAGTTAATAAACTGCACTGACTGAATTCTGGATCACTTTTATTTGTTGAAAATGAATTTATAATCTAGCATGCACGCGAAATAAAATTTTCCGACTATGTGGAGAGTATTAATGAGACTAATCGGTTCCCAAAATTGTACTAAATTATGGTAGTAACTATGACAGAAATAAAATATCAAATGCACACGTCATACATTTTGATCTGGCTACTGTTTTTTTTTTATTATTATCCAGAAAAATGGCCTCAAAACACCAGATAGATAGCGAAATTCCACACGATCCTTGATTCATTCGATAGAGCAGATATAAAATTTTTAATAAGCATCGAAATTCTGAAAATATTTTTTTTTCTGTTAAACAGCCTCAAAAAAGGAGCCGTGTGTGCTATTAGAATATCATTAAAAATGAAACTTTTTGGTATTGTAAACAATGTCAAGTATCTTTGCATTCACAAGAATGTTTTAAAAAGTACCACACATTTGAGGAGTATTAGCTATATTTAATTTAAACTCCATTTTGAATTAACTCATGTTTGTTTATTATATTCAAAGATAAAGAAAAATGCGAACAGAATTTACATTCGCTTTCATTTCGTTTTTATGTCGCCTAAATAACATTGTTAGTTTTTCGTTTTACCAAATTTTCACATTCTACAGCTCTATTATCGTTGGGTTGTAGCCTTATTCCGGATGCATTAAATGTTCATTTCACTTCTTTGCAATATGCACCCCTGTGGTCTGATGTGTTACACACAGATATTGGAAGATCAGCAGATCATAATGGAGGAGTCAGTTTTCGTTGAGTCTCTGCTAAATTAGTCATTTATGGTATAAACTCTATAAAATTGGATGCACGATCATCCTTGACATTTTCAACACATATCTTACTACCTCCAAGCTTCCTGAATTGTGGAAAATTGCGAATGTGTTACCAATATTTGTAAATCAAATTACCCCTAAAGCACAAATGATAAATGCTTTCTGTCCAAGACTTTTGAGAAGTCCTAGAACACTTAGACACCAATAATCTCTTAACCCGATCGCAGTCAGGGTTTTGACCTTTTTTTAGCTATGATATTGCTCTCTTGAAAGTTACTACTGATATTTGTAAATGTCTTCATTAAAACTGGCTGACTGACTTCTTCAAGAATTTTGATAGGGTGAATCACACTAGGCTTTTGTCGAAATTTAACACTCATTTCAATTTTACTTCCTCGGCCGTACTTTTAATTTTCAACGTTCTTATGCAGAGAGATATCAAGAAATAAACGTCGTTGACCATCGGTTTAGCTTACCTCCATTACTTTCGGGGGTACCGCAGGATTCTACACTTGATACTCTTCTTTTAATATTTATATAAAAGACCTCCCGGAAAATATTGAGTATTGTATCCGCCAGTAGGTCTGATCGAAGTTTGTGTCGACCGTATAAACGCGGATCTGCATATAGTCTGTGGGTTGGCACAAGACAATCTCTTAGGATTAAATTCCAATAAATCACTGGCAATGGCAATATGTAGGCGGAGCCTAGACGCAACCGACATCCCCCTATTGCTCTGAACTCTGCTAATTTGACATATGTCAATACAATTGAAATCCTTGAAGTTCACCTTAATGCTTCGATGAGTTGCTGTAATCACGTTAATTTTCGAACGTCAACCGAAATTATCGTACTTCTTTTTTGGGTTTAGGAAAAAATAACCGGGACATCTGCTAGTCATTAGGGCTCCCCTTTAAGTTTAAATAGGTTTTTATTGAAAAACTAGAACGCTTGGTAGTTTTAAGATAAGCATCCAAAAATAAGGATAAAGATTGAGGACTAGGTAAGCCTATAATAAAATTGACAGAAAAATAGCTGACTCGAGGATCCATAGATATCCATGTCGGTATGCCTAGATCGATTGGGATATCTATGGGACTTCAGGTCAGATTATGTAGCAAAACTAACAATTTTTTATATCAACTCCTGGTACTGTATATAGGTATGTCAAAGTACAGTAAATATTATTCCAGAACCTTATAAAAGAATTCATGCAATTATATATTCCTATGTCGATGTACATACTTACTTATGTACATATGTGCAATATCCATCAAAGATTAACGAAATTACATATTGTGCACTGATGACCATCGCAATAAGCTCACCCACTTTTTGTTACACACAGAGCATTTCGAAATATCTTTCGAGGTTTATAAAAGTGAGGGATTACCACTGATTCAATAAAAATTTCACGAAATAATTTTTAATTGTTCTGCATACAGTCCAATATGAATAAATGAATACAGGGCCGGCTGCGGTTGAGCTCATTACCGAGAAGTTTTATCCAGAATGAACAGAATTGCAACGTTATTTAATCCAGAGATAAATCTCTTTATTTACTTGTGTTCTTTTACATCGTATTTTGGTGAACATTGCTTTTATCTTTGCGTATACAGGGTGATTCTCTGATGGAGTTCAGTGGATTTTTGTGGGAAACTGTTGGAGGTGTATGTATAAGAAGGTGGGAGCCATAATTAAATAATGGTGACCTTGGATGACCTTCAATTATAGCACTCTCAAATACAATGCAAAATAGTTTTGTTTTTTTAATTCTAATGCCCCATTCACAATGCAGAGTTGAGCAGAGTGAGCTTTGAGTCCAGAACGAAGCTGTTCACAATACAGCACAGAGTGAAACTCGAATTTTGAAATTAAACGTAACAAATGGTCATAACAACGCCGAATAAACAACGAAGTTTTAAATTAATATAACAAAATACCATAGCAACGCCAAATCAACATGTTTTTTCCTGTAAAAATAATAAATTCGAAAAAGGAGACACCTGTTGCACCATCAGATTGCTACGAAACTAGATAAAAATTAACTAAATTTTTTGGTTTTTAAATCAGGAAGTTTGCAAATATTAGCATTCATAAAAAATAATAAATCAGAAAATAACATTAAAACATGTTAGTTATGATAAAAAAGGTATGCAGCATTTTCTTTTCCACGCCATCTACATGCTAGTAGTTCGAAATTCCAGTTTGTAAGCTATCGGAAATGCCAGCGTAGAATGAGAATAGAACCTATTTTCATGCAGCTCCACTCTGCGTTACTCTGAGTCAAACAGAGATAGCCATATGCACTACTGCGTGCGAAAAAAAGGATGCCAGATGCCACTATACGCTACTTTACTCCACTTTGCATTGTGAATGCGATATAAGAGGTATTTTTGAATCATTTGTTGAATTTTAATTTTCGTTGAAGAGCCCATATGTAGGTTTGGGTGAGAATTGCTTACTCAGTGTCGTATTGGACGACCTATTTTTGCTTCCGCTCATTTCCAAAGTTCTGAAGCGTGATTCTAAGAATTTTGTTACGAGTTTGTAGATCTGGTAAGTCTGTTCTGTTGTAGAGGCTTTGTTCCCATAATTGATGTGTTATTGAATGCAGATTTTTTACTACAAGGTGGATGATTATTGAATCCCAATTACTAGTTTCTATTCCTAGATTTGGAATGTATCTGTAATATTACAAAGTATCATTACATCCGCTGTTTATCAAATGTTCACCACTTTCGATCATTTTTATCCCAAAAAATTAATTTATCTATGCGATATCTATAAAACCTTAGATACATCCCTCCGATTATATTATAGACAGAAACCTCTGCAAGTTTCATCTAGATCGATCAAAAACTCTTTGATCTACAGTAGCAGCAGTTTTTGAAGATGCACTTTCGAGATAATCGCGTTTAAAGTTTCAATTCGAAAAAAAAATTAACTTAGTTATTTATCGATCAATCCGCGCTTTCAGGCGCATACAACAAGCCTTCAGCTTCCTCGAAAAGTTGATTATCTTCCATCAGCTGCTGTGGGACAATGCTAATGGGACAATAGAATTATACAAAGGTGTTGTGAAAGAAATGTTGCTCTACACCAAGCGCTCCGGTTACCTGACTCGCTACTGTACGCTATGTATAACTGCGATAACTCCGTTATTATTTAATACTATAATTTTTCCTCTTTCCAGTATAGTTTCAATATATCATACTTTCAAAATATGAGGAAAAATATCGATTTTTTGAAAATTATAGTTTGCTGCCCTTAATTGATCCGCTCACCAAAACAGCAATTCCATTGCATAATCCCAAGTAAAGTGCTTAAATTATAAATGTATAGTTTTTACCATGTCGTCGCTCAATAAAGATCTCTCATACATACGTCAGCCATTACAAATATGCTGTACATGCACTGCTCAAACGAAAATGCATGCAGCATGCGTAGAGCAAGCTCCATTGCACCAAGCAATTGCTGTGTTGATGAGCAGCGTGTCGCTTAAAAATATATTTGAAGATTTTTTGAAAAACATGCTCCAATTGCATAACGCTCGAGCGGCCTGCCTAATAGGTTTGAGTAGGTCTTAGAAATCTGGGGTGTACCAAAATCTTTTCATCCATTCATCAACACTTCCCATGAAAACGCGGCCATAAAATGTCACATAAAATATAAAAACATAATTAACACATCACTTTAGAGGCTAGCAAAAGGTCTTAAAAAAAAAATAGATACACTTTTTGTTTTTTTTTATATATTTTTAGACATTAATTTAGAGAAGCGACAGTATACCATGCGCAAAAATGAAAACAGACCGATCAAATTCGATTATAAATCTCAAAGCTGTTTTATGTCAGCTGGTACTGCTAAGCTCTTTATTGACGGATCTTCTATTACTTAATACCTTTAACACTTCTTTTCCTTTATTTGAATCTTGTCACCTTAATAATTGAGAAAAGCTGTACATTTTCAGATAAAATATTCTTTCAAGAAAAGCGACATCTATACGTGATATTGGGATATGAGTTTATAAAAATATGAGTAAAGTTCCATCTATTTGTGAGATATAGAATTTAAATTCGTTCTCATGTCAAGTAAAGACCTCCAAATTTGTTAATAATACTTTTCTGTCAATTTTTTTCGCCGTCATCTTTTAACATTAACATTATCCATAGCTCTTTATCGGAAACTTGATAGTATTTTTATTCGACGTTAAATTCCACTATTGGCATGTTTTGATTTGGGTAATATTCTATATATTCCAAACAGTTTCAATAGAATTCAATTCACATATTTCGCTTATATGCCCCTAAATAAATATTTGTGTTGTTGTGTGTCGCTCTTTCTTCTGTTTTTTTTTTTTGTTTTGCTTTGGAACATGTAGAATTTTATTTTAGAATTTTGCAACATTCGCGGATTGGGGACAAATCGTTTTTCGGTGTACTGCCACCTTCAATCAAAAAATCCGGCAATTCTTGCGCTAAGTGAAACCAAGGTCGTTTCTGATGCTGATTCTAATCAATATCACGTCCTATTAATTAAAAGCTTTGCCTCATCCTTGGCTAAGCCACTGCGCAAACTATTCTACCTGTCCTATTCGTCAGGAATATTTCCAACTGCTTGGAAACTAGCTCACGTTCAGCCTATTCCCAAGAAAGAAGAGGGTATCGATCCCTCAAATTATCGACCAATTGCAATCACTTCGATTCTTTCAAAGGTTTTTGAATCTATCATTAACTCCAAATTAATGAAGTATCTGGAAACCAGTCAGCTCATCAACGATCGCCAATACGGCTTCCGGCACGGACGCTCATCTGGAGACTTGCTGACTTTTCTTACGGAACGTTGGAATCGTAGCCTTCACAATTTTGGTGAGTCCAAAATCGTTGCTCTAGATATTTCAAAGGCCTTTGATAGAGTCTGGCATCCAGTCCTTTTAGCCAAACTCAAAGCACTTGGTCTTTCCCCTCCTCTTCTATTATGGATTGAAAGTTTTTTATCTAGTCGCCAAATACGTGTTGTATTAGATGGCGTTATATCTGAACCTCATCCTATTAATGCCGGTGTCCCCCAGGGCTCTGTTATTTCTCCGACTCTATTTCTAATCTTCATTAATGATCTGCTTTCCCTTACTTTCAATTCTATCCCTTGACACCCTTGCGGATTCCAGAGGGAACGCCACATGTGTTAAACGAGACTGCATGATTAGACCATTGAATAACGATCTTGACAATATTCTCGCTTGGGGCAAAGTGAATCGCGTCGAATTCAATGCATCTGAGACCAAAGCTGTCTCATCTCATTAAAACAAGACCATCACTTAACCACTGCCGTTTCGTTTGATGGAGCATTAATTTCTGATTCACCGTCACTAAGCATTCTTGGCATTAATATTTCCAGTAAGTTAAGCTGGACAGATCACATCTTCTCGGTTGCCAAAGAAGCATCAAAATGTCTTGGTTTTTTGAAAAGGTGTAAGAAATATTTCAGCCCATTAAATATAGCGCTCCTCTACAAGTCCTACATCAGACCTAGAATGGAATACAATTCCCATATCTGGGCCGAGGCTGGTCGCACAGCCTTAGCTTCATTGGATATTGTCCAAAAGAGAGCCTGCAAGCTCATTGGCGATGTGGCAATTACTCGTCATATCGACTCGCTTGAACACCGTCGCAATGTTGGATGCCTTTCGCTCCTCTATCGCTATATGCATGGTCAATGTTCTGATGAAAAATCTAGTCTGATCCCTTGTAGAATAGTTCCTGCATGCAATACTCGCGCTTCCGTGATGCTTTCTTATCCCGAACTGTGCGAATGTGGAACAGTCTACCATCTTCTGTCTTTCCTCCGGCATACAACCTGCGAAAGTTTAAGGGCGACATATATCGGCACCTCCGCCGCTCTCCTCATATCCCTTAATCCTTTCCCTATCTCCTTCCTGCCACGCTGTGCTTTGCATCATAGGGTATCCCCTGAGCTTGGCTTAATAATAATAAAAAAAATATATATATATATATATATATTTAATGGTTTTCTGTATTAAGATCTAATTTCATAGTGTTATGCTACTGTTGTTGGTATGTGAACAGGAAAAACGATATTTCTTCAAGACCCAGATGGCCGCCATTTGTGTATTTAATTTTTCCGTAAGTCAGTTTTCCATATCGTCGGAATCGCCATAATGATTATTTATAAATTCAAACGAAGCCATAGAGTCGTAGGCCTATTGGTCATCTACTTAATATTGTAATTTTGTGTTTCCTTCTTTCCCCTTACACTTACCATAATATTCGCCTTAAATTTATAATTCGCCTTAAATTTTTCTCTTAAATGAAACTACTTTCCAAGTTGACGCTATTTTTATTGTTTTGGAAGATTTGCGAAAACCAATTTTTATACTTTTAAAGACTTTCCTTCAATTGTGACTGATTTAGGTATTTTGAACAGCTTATAACTTTCTTGAAAACACAACCAGATAACTTTCAAAATATACCTTTCCACCAGCCCTGTGAGTTTGCTTCTACTTTTAAGCCGCAATTCTCCAATGAACAAAAAAAAAATAAACTTTTTTTTTCTCCCAAACATTACCATTTCTACGATCCACAATTTGTTCAAAGTTTTCGACACACGGGGTTTAAATTTTTTTTTATTTTTTTTTTATTTACCCTCATTTTCTGTATTTGTTGTTTGGTATTTGTAGCTGTTTTTGTTTGAGTGTATCTATCCGAAAATGTCGAGAAAAGTTGAATTAAAATTTCTCCCAATTTAAAATGTGAAAAGAAATGTATTTTCTTTTTTACCCCTTCTCTTATACTAGAACCTAAAAGTTATGACAATAGAAAGCGAGTGGTGCAAGAGGATAATTGAAAAAGTTTTTCAATGCTAGGGGAACAGTGAAATTTGCTAAGTTTATTCATAACAAATCTTTTGGTGCTGCAGCATATCTATTGCATCTTGATAATTAGTTGCTAGTGAATGCAATGATGAATTTGAGTTAATTTTTATATCTATTAATAGAAATATGTGAGTGGAATATAGAGATTAAACAGAGAAAATCGAAATATGGAAAGCTAAAGATTTCACATTTCTTCGAGTCAGGAGCGTGCCACTAATTTTAACGAACACATTGAAGTTACTTTCAAACGTGCAATAGCATCATAGCATTTTGGGAAGAGTTTCAAGAGTTCCGCTAAGCTCGTAGATATGCTCAAAAACTATAAGATTTGATATCCACTTTGAAATGATCAACGAAAATCACCAATGCTGGTGAATTACTCGTCTGGTATGCAAATGAATCTAGGAAAGTAGGAAAAATGAGGGTGGGGTCTATGTGCTGCGATGCCATGTGAGTAAAATGAAGAACGCGGACCAGCAATGAATGTGCTTTTATTTATCAGCATTGCAAAAAAATTGCGCTTATTGGTTATTTTTTTTTCCCCAACAAAATCGAACACTGAATTGAATCAGAGCTGTATGATCTACACCAAATTTATACCCCCTCCCAAACGGGGACAAGTTGAAAAGAATGCAGGAAAGTAGAATAACGCGAAAATATTCGCCCATTAAGATTTTAATAAAAAAACTACTTAAATAACATAATTGCCTGACTGAGCTCTAAGGATCTAGGGGAAATCGAGTCCGTACAACACGTACTTTGTCAGTTTCCCCCTATGATGACAAAAAGAGGTAGACTATCAGGTGGCTACTTCTTTTCTAGTCTGGAGGAACTGCAAAGAAAAGAGTTCAGTTGCATCGTGACTTTCCTAGGAGAAGCATGATGGATCTAGGGTGTTTTCTTTTGGGTTATCCCATAAGGACAAGGGGCACAATGGACCCACCGGTGGTCTAAGTGATGAAAGCTTTACACTACTAGCGGCACCCCTCTTACCTAGCCTAACCTAACATAGTTGCACTTTGATAAACTTGCCGTAGATCATCACTTTTATAATAATAATTCCGATTAGGTCTGAACCGAAACTACAAATTTTTATGGAGTAAGAAAGCTTAGAACCGGCGCAGAAATGGAACATAGAGCTGCTGTGAAAAAAACAAGCTTGCAGAACCACCTCCGTGCCAATATGGTGAATAATGCACAAGGTTTAGGAACCGAATGAGTGACGATTCAGTTTAGGTGAAAAAATATCACCATAAGTGTATTGTGTGTGTCGGTATATTATACAGACATACATTATCCAAATTTCCGTTTTATATTCTCATATAATATAATAGTTGACATAAAATACGTGTGAAATAAGTACTTTCTGCACTATTGCCATTGCAGATCCTCTTGAGTTCCCCACTCGAAATTTTGGAACTCCTACCCCAAATCCTTAAAGACTACGATAACATAGTTTGTGGTCTACAATAAATTATCTCCTTCGATCCAGAGCTGGGCAAGTATAAAAGAAAAAGTACTTAAGTACAAGTACAAGTATCGAAGGCCTGAGTACTTCAGCGTAAGTACAAGTACTGTATGTATGAAAAGTACTTGTAACTAAGTACTAAGTCTATAAAAAGTACTGAGTACTTTTTTAAGTACTTTTTAAAGTACTTTTTTAGAATCTTTTGTAGGTTGGCAGTAATATAATGCAGTTTATAGAGTTCAGTTATTAGATATTAATAAATAAATACCTTTTGAAAACTATAATATGTATTCTAACCAGTGGCTACTATTTATAGTGTTTTTAGTTTTCGGCGTTGCAGGTAGAGTAAAAGTTTCAACTCTCATTGATTGCTACACTCATAAAAACTATTAGAGGTCCGCCAAAGCACCTATTGTCGCCTCCAATAATGCTTAAAAATTCTAAGGAACATATTTCCAGTAAATTTCTAAAACAAAATTGAGGCCTTCCCTACATCATATCTAGGCATCGTCGATTTTATTTTCGAGCGAGACGTTTCTAGTTTTTGTACTACTTTCCCAGTCTTGTTTCTATGTTATTAGTTTGGCTAAGGTTCTGCCTTGACGCGTGCTTTAAAACTCAATAAAAAAGGAGTTGCGCTAGAGATTGTGTTTGCTTTTCTACGAAGAGTTAGATATTTGTAGGTACTTAATAGACTCAGAAATACTTAAGTACCAAATTAAGTCTTAAGTGCAAGTAAATAGAAGCAAGTACTTATGTTCCTCAAGGATCTATTCTTGGCCCATTGTTGCTTAGCTACTTTTCTAATGACCTGTCAGATGATAGTTATTAACATTCATTTATATGCAGACAATATCCAACTGTATTATGGTAGACATATTGACGCCTATATTGCTTGATCTGATGATGCTTTTTAATAAGAATACATGACTGATCGCTTTGTGATAGTCTCGAGTAAAATTATTGTAAATCCCACCCAATGTTTTGCTTTTTGATGTAAGAGATTAGCGCATAAACGCAGTTTGGAGAGATGTTTTAGTGTGAAGTGTAATTTTTAAATATTTAAGTGTATTTCGCGTTATGATGTTGAAAAGACGGAAAATTACCCTAAGAATACAAATTGTCTACACATAATGTGTAATTTTACAACCCCAATATGTAATAATACACAAAATTCGAAAATGTAAACAAATTATTGTATATTAGAGTGTAGTTTTGCTCAAAAGCTGCATTATGGTTTGGACTTCATTCAATAAAAGATATCAGTTGCTACGTTTTCCTCTGATCATAACTACGGTTGCTCAAGGAAAGGTGTGGGTTTCGAGAAAATTAAAATTTCTATAGGGCGTCACGTAGTTTTTCCACTGGGGAAGTTAAATATGATATACGGCTTGCATTAGTTTATATTTTATTTTTCGTTATAAAACAAAAAAAGGGATTTCATACAGCGAGGTAAATTAATTACACAATAATGTCTGCAAGTCTATAAAAAAAATGAGGAGCAAAATCGCAGTCGCCAACCAGCCACGCACATAACACCTAAATATAATATGTATTTAATTAGGTAAGAAAAGGGTACTTAGGTTTGATTTGTTTTCTTCTTCTTTTTTTCATTAGGGTTTATCCTCTTGGTCTCCAACCAGATTTGTTCGTTTCAGCACTATTCTTTCTTTGTTTTGATAAGTCGAAAAATCATCTCTATACTAATATCTTCACTTTTTTTCTTATTAATTGTTTTTTCTTCTCGTCCAGCTTTTTTTTCTTTATTTTTGGTTCACTTGACAGACCCTCCCCTCCGTCCAGTCGGTCCCACGTCTAAAATAAAGAAGAGAGACTTATGGCTCAATGGCCGTTCTTCAGTCCCCTACCGCTGAGGATATCGAATTTTTAGTACGAAATGTTCGCAAATCCGCCGCATTGTTATCAATATTGGCAATATAATTTAGACCTGTTTGATATTTCTGAATTTATTTTGTAACCTATACTGTGAAGATTTGCGCTCACTTTTGACTTCTCAACTAGAGTGTGAACGGCATTATAAAATTAATTTTAACGGGAAGGAAAGCTTAACGAGGACTATAGCTTAACTTAATTAATATTAAGTAGTAAGTACGAATATTAAGAAAATTTATTTTATTGGTTTAAAGCAAGAAGGAGGCTAGTTAGTTATGCGAGAACAATACTTGTGCTGTTCACTTCTTGACAAATTAGTTTTCTAGAGGCCCGCATGGCGTTTCTTCTACGCTCATAAAACATTGTGCTACGTCCATCGTTTCTGTTTGTGTTATTTAATTTTAATTTAATTTTAATTTATCTTCAACTTGTGGTGTTTGTTCCTCCGATAAAATGGAAGCTTTCTTTGATTATTCCTTTACACAATAAGGGTAGTAACTGTGACATTTATAACTACAGACCTATCGCTAGTTTAAGCTGTATTGATAAGATATTTGAAGCCCTAATTGGCGATGTTTTGTACTTCCACAGCAACCCTTTCGAGCGCTCCTTTTAGCATGGCTTTATGAAAGGTAAATCTACTACGACTAATTTGTTAGAGTTTAGGAATTTCTTCGTTGCTGCTAATGAATGCGGAAAGTAAGTAGATTGTATTTTCACGGATTTTAGTAAAGCTTTCCACCGAATCAATCACAAAAATCTTAATTCATAAGTTGACTGTTCTTGGTTTTCCTACTGTCTTTGTCAATTGGCTTCAATCTTATTTATCTGATCATATGCAGCGAGTTATATTCCGCGCAACTCTTGCTGACGAAATAGATAATACTTCTGGCGTTCCTCAAGGCAGCCATTTTGGACTACTCCTTTTTATAATTTACATCAATGATGTATCTCTGATTTTGGCTAATTCAAGAATACTTTACTATGCCGACGATGCCAAAATCTTCCGTATTGTTTCTAGTGGAAACGATTGTGGAATCTTATAATTGGACACCTTTCATAAATGGTGTGCTATTAACTGTTTTCCTCTTAATATCAGCAAATGCATTGCTATTTCCTTTTTTCGTAAAAGGAGGCCTTTGGACTTTATTTACACTTTAGATGAATGCTTATTAACTAGACTTTACAAAACCAAAGATTTAGCTGCCTTCCTTAATACTCGTCTTTCCTTCGAGGATCATTTTAACGCAATGGTTGCCAGGGCTAATGCTACTCTAGGGTTTGTAAAGAGATGCTCAAAGAAGATTAATGATCCATTCATAACGAAGGTCCTTGACTGTACATTCGTTAGACCTATTTTGGAGTATGTCATTCCGGTCTAGGACCGCATTCTGTAACTCGGAGAGTTTAGGAGTATGGGATATGAAAGTTTTGGTTTTCCTTGATTACAACTCCCTAACTCTCCATTCGCGATTCTCTAACATACTTGGGGAGTTAAGGAAAACGTGAGAAGTGCTGCAATATTGATGGACGGCTAACTCTGTATGGGAGGGTCGTAGAGCTTTGGGGGTTTTTCCTTCGGATATAGGGTCTAGAGTACAAGAATATAGATGAACAATTTGTAGTGAGGGTGCTTTTGGGGATGGGGGGTCGTACCACCGCTAATTGAGCGTTGTCAAAATAAGTCATGTTTGGTATCAAATTAAAGAGGGAGAAGCGGGTAATCGAGTGGTGTAGTTTTTTTCATCATTTTAACTTCATAAATGACTTTTTACCGTAGAAAGACGGATTTTTTGCAGTTGGGTCATATACACCCCAATTCCCACGTTTTGCATATATTTCTTCCCTTCTTTGTTTCACATCGATTAGTACTCTCCTGTGAACATTGTTCTCATGGAAAATGAATTTCCACGACTTATCAGTTCTCCATAATGATTAGTTGAAAATATGTCCATTATTGTACCAAAAGACGGCCATTTTTTCATCTGCACATCATTTAAAATTTTTATAGCATCTCTTCTGTACTGGACCAAATTGACCATTTTCGAGTGACGACTTAAAATTTTTAGCGGGTACCTTGAGACACCAGAATCCCTATTTCTCTGTAAGTATTGCAAGGATTTTCATAATTTTTTTTTGTAACCATAGCCAGGATATGCGGTGAATCATTAATTTAATTTAAAAATTTCTAGGTACCTAGGTACCATCACAAAGGACAATAAAAACAGACCATACTGTCAGTTGAGAAATATTCTTCTTACTTCTCCACAACTAAAACCGGCGAGAGTTTTGTCGAGTGGAAGAGAGAATTTGGTAATTCAAAATAAAATTCTCCGAGTTACATAATTCCAAGCGGAGAGTTAATTGTCAAAAGAACTCTCAACTCTCCGAGTTAGTGAATCCGGCCCCTGGTCTCCCTTCTATGTATACATAAAGCGCATCGAGGCTGTGCAGCGAAGATTCGTTCGTTTTGCCCTGTATGGCCTTCAGGGATAATCCTATTATTCTACCTTCATATTCATCCCTTTGGATTCTCTGGAGAATAGACGAAAAACTTCCAGAGTTGTTTTTGGCCGAAATATTAAATACTTTCAATATATCTGTTCCTGAACGCTCCTTAAGGAACTACGACTTCTTCGATAATCCCTAGCATAGTAAAATCTGTGGCATGCACGAGCCGATTTCATCGATGTCTCGTCTCTTTAACCACCAGTTTGATTGCATTAACAACAATAACAATAATCATTTATTTCCGTACAAAGATTACAAAATCTTATTGTACAAAGTAAATTAGGAAAAAAAAAAATTATAAAAAGAAAAAGTATAAAGAACAAAAATAAAACAAAAATTAAAAATCAGATAAAAAGCAAAAGCAAAAAGTTAATTATTTAAAACAAAAAGAAAAACTAAGGAGCAAGCAAGAATAAAATAAAATACACTAAATTACACTAAACTAATACAATATGAAAAAGAAGGGAGAGTAATATTGTATAGAGATAGACGATAGATAAAAGAGATATAGACTAAAAGCTGAGAGACACTCAAACTGCCAAAGATTTTTAACAAATATCAGCTGATTTAATAAGCTCTGCAAAAGTTCTGCCGACAGTCGTGCTTTGAACATCACATGATAAAATATTCCACTTGCGAATGCTTTGGAAAAAGTAAGAACGCTGTCCATACCGCGACCTGCAACGAGGGATCAGGAGATTCTTATGTCTAGTCGATTGCAAGAAATTCAGTTTCTCGAAAAGCTACGATGGCTTCCGATTGTATATGATTTTATGTAGAACTTTCAATCTGTGTTGGGTTACGTAACCCTCTAGAGGGTAACCAAGCAAGGTCGATATACATGGCGATATGTGACTGGTCCGAGACAGCCTGAATACGTAGCGTAACGCGTCATTGTATGCAACCAGGAGTCTTCTACGACACACTGAGTACAGAGATGAGAATATTACGCAACCATAGGTAAAATGAGGTATTACCATATGAAGCGAAAGTAAGTTATAAGTCAGCCACAGCTGCCGTAGACACCCATATATTTTTCCAATTGTAGCACTGATATGGTAGCAATAGGAGAACTGCGAATTAAGCTCAAAACCCAGGCTCTTTGCAGAATCGACATAGGGAAGTCTGGTGTTATTTATAATTACTGGTGGTAAATTATCAGTATCAATGTCTTTTCTATAGATCGCCGGACAATTTGATTTAACAGGATTTAGTTCTAAGCTATTTTGTACAGACCAATCATACACACGCTGGAGATCTTCATTCAGTCGGCATACGCAATCCTCTGTTAAGCCAATTGGCCTGCTAAGATACATCTGCACGACGTCAGCGTACAGATGTATTGCAGCGTCATGGATTACGTCGGTCAGGTCATTTATATAAAGACTGAACAAGAGTGGGCCAAGTATTGATCCCTAGGGGACACCACTATATAAATTCGCCGCGTCAGAGAGGGAGCTCTGTATTTTTACAAGCTGGCTACGTCCGCTTATGAAGCTGTTGATATCGTTAAACAGTGGTTATATATATGCGTTAAAACTTTGATTATTTCCCGTGCAATCGCTCTAATGAAACGAGGAGGCAGCTCATCTGGCCCTGTTGCATCAGATTTAATTGCAAACATAGCCAGCAATACCTCCCTTTCGTCAACATTCCGCAAGGCAAAGCCATCAACTGGAAAGTTTTCCGTAGCTGCGCTGCAATCAGATGCCAGAGACGCTGACATGGAATTCGTGACAAAGAAATCATTAAAAATATTGGGATCTCCACTTACCTTTGGAGGATCACTTCCATATATACCTATATTGCGTAAGTTTCGCCACAACTTCTTCGGAGGTAAATTTACGTCCAGTTTACCACCAAAGTAAGCACGCTTAGAAGACCTGATCATGCAATTGGTCCTATTACGAACGAGTTTATATCGTCTGTATATCTCAGCTGATTGTGTGACTCTATATCGCCTATGTAAGTAATCGCGTTCAGCCATTATAGTATTTATTTCTCGTGTTAGCCGGGGACACCCCTTAGGCCTCGTGCGTAACATTAACATTAACATTCATCTTTTAAAAAGTCAAATAAGAGATCAGCTTAGTTCGAGTTACTTACTTTTTCTATTATTGTTATGTATACTTTTTATCATCTCAGTAATCAGACTTTTGATGAAGTTCTAAATAAATAAATAAATAAAAAAAATCAAATGTTACCTTTCCCTAACTAATTGCGAACTGCTTTACAATGGAATCAATCAAAAGCCGAGCTTGTTGGTCTTTCGTCATTCGTGGTAATTTTAAAAGCCACATATTGACAAGGCAGACAAAATTCCATATACGGATGAAAACGTTGATACATAAAAAAAGCAAAGAGCTATATTCATTTGCTCATAACGAAGGTCAAAAACATACCATTTCCCTGGCTAGAACTATGGTTTAAAACGGGGTCTCTAGGCATTTCCTCCAACATTCAATAATATTTGGCAGCTAAAATTATTTAAGAGATATTTTTAACGCCAGGCCTGAAAACGATTTTAACATTTCAATAGGATCTTAACTGCAAGGATTTCAAATTGCCATCAACAAAGAACTTCAATTGAGGTCGCAATGATGTGATCATAGGCGTTTAGCTTGCATATTTTCTACAATAAAACAAATTGACAATGACACTCAGCCTCTCAGCTCATTAGAAACCGATAAAATTGCAATTCATAATGTAAAAATGTACACAGAGCATCTTGAATTACATTTTTTATTTGAACGAGCTCAAATGGGATTTGGCTTAATCAGAGAAACATCAGTAAAACTGGTACAAAACACAAAAATAATAATAACAAATCCACAAAATTATTTATTCAAAAAAGCGCTTCTGCTGGTATTCAAAATTCTGAGAAGACTGCGCTTTTCCCCTGAGGAGAGCATCGTAATACAAAAAAGAAAAAAAAGAAAAAAGAAAAATATCTCTCCAATCAATAAGGATTTGCTATATGAAAGGAATTCCCATAATTTTTGTGCTTTTTCATCTATTGGTCATCAAATATATTGAGAGCATCTGTGTTATTCCCATTCCAATCTCATCTAATTTTTTCTCATGTTCAGACTGAAAATGTGCTATCATTTCACCTTAAGCGTTCGATGATCGATTCACGTGTACTTGTACCGTTCAAAGACAATAAATAAAGGATGCGATAGACCACACCGCACCGCGCCGTGCCTAGGTAAAATAAAATCCATGTGGTAATGCGAGGCTGATAACATTTATTCAGTCAACGCTAAAATATTCCAGTCACGCATTTAATCCCCCCTTAAATTCTACATAGTCCCTTAACGCCCTGTGAGGCAAATAAACACTATGTTTTAGCAATTTGCTTTAGCGTTTGCAAGGATATACAATGTAGAATGGGATTAGAAATTTAGTTTAGGCTAATGGTGGGTTACCCTTTTTCTTTTTTTGTGGTTGTAGATTTTGTTTGTTTTTTTTATTTATTTTTTCTATCGGAAAGAAAATTAGTCAAAAATTCCCCTTCATTTGAAATGAGGACATCTGATGCTATCGGGTCGATATATACGGAAATGAATCTAATCTATCTTGTCCCTTTTGTAAAAAAAGCAAAAAAATATTTTGAAGTCCTCAAATTAAATTTACATATTTATTCGTTTCACTAAATATCCTTATTTCTGATCTAAGGACACACATTAATCTTGTATACAAGTTTCGTCCTACACCAAGGAAAAAAAGAAAAACCATCTATGATGAGTGATACAAAAATTACTTACTGTTGAATAATATTCAAACAAATACAACAAAATAGAATACCAGGATCAGGACTCTCTTCTCTAAGGAATAATTTTCAAGATAAATCCTATCATGTTCATAATTTACACCAAAATGGGAAACCCCAACGGTTATGATGGTCTTCTATAGATACGTGCAAAAGGTTAGACTTACCCTGATGTGGGTTTTTCGGTGGGTACACTCTATTCAATGGCAAAGTATATTTGGGGGAAAGTTTGTTGAACAACTTTAGTATACCGCCGCCGCAGTGATTTTATGGATGGCTTGATAGACTGAAGCTACTTTTAACCACATTTAATACTTGGAAAATTGCTGTTGATTGTAGCACTTTCTGTAAGTGGTCGTCTGTATATTTGAAATTTATGCAGCGATTTTGTTTTCTATACTTTTTTTTCCCTTTTTTTTTTAAGTGCGACTTATTTATTGAATCTATAGAGGAGAGGGTGGATGATTGTTATTATGAGGGTCTTATACTGGACAATATTTGGGAATTATTGAAATTGAATTAACGATTTCTCACTGTGCTTCATTGTGCCCAAAAAATGTGAGGTTAATTCAAAAGGGGGGAGAGGGTAGATACTATAAGTGCTTATTGAGTTGAAATTATTATTTATCCTTAAATCGAGCCAATTTCCTCGAACCCGCTTAGAGGGTTTATTGGAAATTCTCATAGGGTAAGTAAAGTGGTGTCATCATCTTCCATGTAAAGTTTTGCAGATAGGATTAATTTTCATACCAAAAAAATGCAAATCAGACTAGCTAAGGATCTAGCTTACTGTACCTTAGAAACTCCCACATATTTCAATGAAACACTTAATATGGTTATTACCACAATGCATTTCCAGTTTTAGCTGTGGGGTCCAAATACAAATCTGAGTATCCCTTTCTTTAGCCTATATAGAGATAATCTACCCATCACACTCGGGGCCGATTAGAGATGTAAAGGATATATGTCTAGCAAGTAGCCAATATAGCGATTAACCCTTGGTATTTAGATCAGAATAATCCCGTTGGATAAATTCAATTCGTGATTTGTCTCCGACGCAAGAGATGGAATAAATTTGGTTGTTGTCTCTAACTGTCAGAGATGGTATAAATATTTTTGTTGATATAAGCAGTGTGTAGCATGCTTGGTCATTCTAGGACTGACGCTCCAAACTTTAGCCTCGATATCTATACGTGGTTCCATATATGCATATGTTTCAGACTAATGTTATATAAATAAATAAATAAATAAATTTGCTTTATTAATTTGCACAATTGAGTCGTATGACTCATTAATACGTGCATACTCTTGTACATAGTTTTTACAGAAATAATGCATATAATGAGTTAATTCAGAAAAAAAAACAATACTAAAACAGAAAGAAAAGTTAAAAATAAGAAAATATATATAAAAAAAGAAATAGTATTAAAAAAATAAAAATAAAATTCAAAATAAAATAAGGAAAATAAAAACTAATAAAATAATAAGCTATATATAGGAGAAAGGAGTAATAAAAAAAATAAGTAAAAACGAACCCAAAAATAAGGGCTATTTACACGTTAAGTGTTCACTCAAAGTTTATTAAAATAACTTAAGGCCTCCATCCTGAAACCCCGCTGACTCCGAAGTGCCCGAACATATACAGGGAGACTATTCCAGACTCTGACTCCATAGATGAAAAAGGTGCGAAAACTATATAGGAAAAAATGGCGAGGAACCCGCAATAATAGCGTACGTTGTGATGACAGAAATTCAATATTATCCTTAAGTAATTCGGCAGAATTATTATTGATTATATTGTGCATCATAACGCATAACAGGTAGTCCAAGTAGTGATCCAACACGTGATCATATCTCCTGAGGCCAAAAATATATCTAGCGCAAGCATTGAATGCCACATTTAGCTTCCTACGACCTGAGCTATCAATATTGCAGTATACACAAGCTCCGTAAGTAATAATAGGGACAATCAGAGCCTTAATGAATCGTTCGCATAGAAGTCTGGGGGTATACTCTGCATGTCGCCACAAGCTTCTTAACCTTAGACACAGTAGCATTGATATGACTTTACCAGTACAGATCACTAATAATAAGCATACCACGGTCTTATATTCAATAGGAGTGCCATTTAGATAAAGATATGGAAAGGATGAAACGTCAAGTGGCTGATTGTAATGAATTATGCTCTGAGTTTTATTAGGGTTCAAGGATAACTTGTCTCTGAGTGACCAGTTATGTATAAGAGAACGATCCTCATTAAAGTGAGAGATATCGCTAGCAGCATTAGTCTTAGATGACGACAGGATTAACTGTACGTCATCAGCATACAGTATCATGGAAGGGTACTTAGGAACTATCACGATATCATTAATATACAACATAAATAAGAAAGGACCCAATATTGACCCTTGTGGGACACCTGATTGAAGAGGTAACAGTTTTGACGAGGACGAATTCAAGACAGTAGCTTGATTACGGTGAGTTAAATATGATCATATAAAGTTTGCTGCAGACTGATAAAAATTAAACTGAGTCACCAATTTTCGATAAAGAATATGAAAATTGACAGAATCGAAGGCCTTGGAAAAATCCAATAAGCATAGTATTGTGACTCTTCGCAGTTCACTATTTTTTCTAACAGATTCATTGAGATGTAATAAGGCAGTAGCAGTACTGTGCTTAGGTCTAAAGCCACACTGCTGCTTTGCGATCAGACAATGAGCCTCCGTATAAGTCCTAATCTGCTCATAGAGTAACCTCTCGAGAACTTTAGATAGTACTGGAAGAATACTTATAGGTCTAAAGTCTTGTGGCACAGAGGGTTTACTTATTTTCTTCATCGGATAAACCTTTGCAATCTTCCACTGTGTCGGAAATAATGATGTTGTAATGACCGTGTTGAAAATATGTACCTTTGGTCTAATTATAAAAGGCAATATGAGCTTAAGGAACCGCAAATCAATATCATCCGACCCTATTGCATTTGATTTGATAGATTTTATAGCAAATATCGTATCAATAATAGTGACATTCCTGAAAAAGAACTGGGCGGATATATTATTCACAGTATTGGGGAACACGTTTACATTAGGTAAGCCAGGATTACGAGAACTATTTACAAAGTAAGTATTAAGTTCGTCTAGGTCAATGGTACTACTGTCGTAAGATTTTGGGATAATTCCGGCATCTTTTATATTTCTCCAAACAGTACCAGATGGCAAAGACGGATCCAACTTTCGACAAAAATACATAGATTTTGCTTTGCGAATCTCTGCTGTAGTAATGTTTCGTAATCTTTTATAGTTTCTTTCTAGCTCTGAGCCACCAAACCTCCTCCAGAGATTATAAGCAAGATTGCGCTTAATTATTAATGATTTAACATTATTGTTTATTCATGGCGAGCAATAACAAGTTGTAATAGTTTGTACTGGAACCAATTCATTATAAAGACTTAAAATAGCGCTTTTAAAATACTCTACTTGGTCAGTGGAGTTGTTCGTTGCGTAAATATAGTCCCATTCAAAAGATGTCGCTTGCTGGTGCAGACTCTCTACATCAATTGAACGAAAGCTTCTGGTCTTGAATGTCTTATGCTTAGCTGTTTTAATAGATGGACATACCACGGAAACAAAAACAGCGAAGTGATCACCAATACCAGCCAATGGAAACTCAGTAAAAGATTTAACTAGTCCGGCTTATCACATATAACTAAATCAAGCCAGCTTGAGCCATTACCATAATAATATGTTGGATTCGTATTTATAACTTGCCCAAGCCACTAGAACCCAGCTGAGTAATAAAGTATTCTTTGCTTGAGCTATCGGATAACATATTAATGTTAAAGTCACCACAAATTAAATTCAGGTGATATGACCCGTATAGCTGTATTAGTTCATTATTCATTATATTCTGGTGATATCAGACGAATCCATACCTGTTGTCTTCCACCACTATACTGGTTATTTAAAACGGTGAAAGTCTCATTGAAATATGATTTGTTGCTATTACCAGTTCATTAATTTTCTTGAGGAACTTTCAAGTATTCCACATTATAATCTTTATTATAGTTCTTCCACATAAAAGTCTTACTATATTCGCCCTGTCGTAGGCTTGGCTAGTATGCCTTTTCAGCAAGCTCGGAGTAGTAACACTTTGCTGCTATTTTTGGTGCGCATGACGCTGGTAATGCTCTGACAGGTATTTCTTCATAAACCGCTACAATGGGGCTTATCCTATGCAATCGTCCTATATCTGAAATGAGCCGTGTAATCCAGCATAACTGTCAGGATTTCTTCGCGATTACTTCCGGCCATATATTCTCTGTATTTTTCCTGATTTTTCTTATGAAATTAAGTTAGCTTTACTGCAGATGTAATTGCAATTAAGATCACTGAAATACGTCACAACTAATTGCTGAAGGGGATATTATCTCCTAAGATTAACCCAATGTTCAGATGACAATATCATCAACACATCATTTCAGGAAAGATGCTCCTCCAATTGGGGGTGTACGTGCACCAGAAGATCGTTCTTAATAAAGAACCAAAAAAGGGAACAATCGCTGCTGATAGATTTCTTTAAAGTTGGCAGGAATGAATAAGCAACCTGAATTCCATTTTATGTAAATAGTGAATCAGCAATGGAAAAATCCTCTTTAACAGATGTGTGGCTGCCGTCACCAAATATCACCAATGCCTAGGGCGACGACATGATATATGTACGGGAATTTTGTCATGGTTGGCTACTCTTTTGCCTATAACTCTCGTTTAAGGACGAATTTGGTCAATCCAAGCACATCTTTGGAAAGGCCTCGGAAAAAAGAGCACCTAAGCTAAACATTGGAAAATTAATTAGGTGAAGAATGAAAAAAATATAGGCACTTAAAAAAAAAGAGAAATGGAGCGGTCAAGGTCTAGCGGTACTATCTAGATTAGCCAGTCGACGAATATGTGCTGAAATGATTGAAAATGATCTGGAAAAATTAATAAAATGAAATAAAAAGCCGACTTTCTTGCATTTTTCTGTTTCTTCATTGGAATTGCTGCTGGACATTTTTAAGCTTCTTCGTAGAATACAATCACAGTGGGCCAACATTGCCTACACAAATTGGCCAACCATGACGACAATCCCCATAGACGCAACACGTCACACCACAACCAAACATGTTACAAAATTGAATTTTGCTCTTGGTTTGGTTTCAAACATGAGCCACACAACAAATTTACAATGCTTACCGTGACGATTGTATAATTTTTCCTCACTTTCTGGCCGTATTTACTGCTGCTAAAAAAATTTTTTTTTTTAATTTCAAACCACTGAGTGCACAACATATACTTTGCGTACACGGACCAATACTCTAATGTCATCGGCGAGCGTATACTAACAAGAGAAAGCTCTTCCTACCAGGCAATGAAAAACTGCTGTTGGCATTGAAATGAGCACCATTACTTTTATTAAGACTAAACAAAAGCAGAAAACTTTTTTCCAAAAAAATAAAAGCAATATTATTTATCAATAGCGCGTAAAAAAGTGATAGGTAAAAATTCTTAAATACAGGGTGGATCACAAATATTGTACCTATATAAATATGCAACATTTTTTTTACGTTAACATTTGTAATAAGGAGTGTATAACATAATGGGATTATTGTACTGTTACAATTAAAAAGTTTGCATGTCTACATATTGTTAAAAAAAACACTGAAACCTAGAAGTACTTAGCTAATTAACGAAATCTTAATTGGATTTGTAAATTCTTTAGATTATTTAACATAAAGGATCTTGTGTAAAATTCGTATATGTGTGATAAGCATTTCTACTTGTGGAAAACGGGGGTTAGAAATGACGTTAGTTCGACATTCCTGCTTTATCTCTGACATTTCTCAATTTACGAAAACAAGTCTGGTCACGTTTTAGTGATTTTTTGATAAAGAAGTGTCATTAAAAGTGATTAATACTTAATAATAGTGTGGAAGAGATTTAATATAATCTAGACTCCCGGAGTCTTGAGTTATGGTAATGAAGTGAGCTGTGCTGTGCTGCAGAAACAACCGGAGTTGCTGTCGTAGGAAATCATTTTTCAAAAAGAATTTAAACTTTCTAATGCCGATCTGTTGGTTTACAATCGAATTTTTATTGAGACTCTAAATCAAAAATTTTAAAAATGCAAAAAGTAAGGATCTGTTGTATTAAATTTCTTCAATACTTCATAAAAGTTTCAACCATTAAATTAAGTACCCGCTCAGAAACTATCGCAGTTTACTACTTCCATGACTAAGATGAACACATCCACGAGGTCCTATTACCCTGTGTGCCAAATTAGGATTTTTTCTAAGCATTTTTGAAAAAAAAATAAAAAAATTAAAAACAAATTTCGGATTCTTTAACCTTTTTCGAACAAATTCTTTGTGAGCATTTTTACAAAAACACCGAAAGTGCCGAATGTTTCTCCTCAAACCAACGCAAAAAGAGTTTGTCTATTCTTATGAATTCCTAATGATTTCCTAAAGAAATTGTCAAGCTTCTTCTCTAAATTCCGATTGAAATCCTTAGGAATTCATACCAAATTCTCAGAAATATATATCAATGCGTTCCTATCTGGTAAAAACTCAAAAATGTGTTGAAGATGTTTTAAATAAGCAATATTATATTCACATTAGAAACAAAGGAAATAATAAAGACGTAAAAACATTTTTAAGATTTGAGTTTTGCCATTCGGAAAATCAATAGATTGCAAAGATCAATTAAATCAGAATTTTACATTATAAAATACTGCTTTCAGGCACTTTTCTGTCTCGTCGATGCTTGCTGATGGATATAATGAGAGCCAACCCTCCAAGAGTTGAAAAAAATGCTTCTTTAAAATTTTAATAATAAAATATTTTTCATTGTTAAGAAAAGTTCCATACGTACCAATGTTTCGGCAGCTTCTACTTCTATTCCACTTATTTTCGAGACATCTTAAGTCTTCTTATGTAAGTTGAAGGGTATCTTTTGCGCTTTGTTCAAAGCCTTCATTTCCTCCTTCAAATAAAAGAATTCTCACCCTAACTTTTGAATATCGAACAGTACAGAAAGATATTGAGCTCGAAGCACTTGTGTTCATTTGGGATTGGTGAAGTATGGCAGCGTTTATCCGGAGGCTCTTATAGGGCTTGAACAGCTTGTTTTACCCGCCAATATTGATGCAATTAACAAAAGTGATGAAATATTTATTAATAATAATTAACTATACATTACTCAACTTTCCCACTCTTCAGAAAATCGTCATCCACTTTCAACTAACTCAAAATGACAGTGCAGCTCAAGCCTAGGAAATGATGCGGAAATGCCTTCAAAATTTAGATATAAATGAGTGAAAAATCCGAATTCACACTTCTTTTAAGAAAACTTGAAAAAGCCCTAAAAAGTGGAGATTTATTTTCACTCTGGCTCTTTCGCACAGTTTCCGATTTTGTTCTTACCATTCCGAATTTCCGAATTTGGCACACTGGGTACATGAGGAAAAAATGGTTAAGTTTTTCATCCTCATACCCTATCCTTTTTCTTATATAATCTAAGATAAATACGTAATTTATTAATGGTCCACCCTGTAGAATTACAAATGCAAAATTGTTTTGTGTAAATTGTGTTATCTTTCAACGTTTGTGTAAAATAAATTAAAATGCTATTCCCTTTCCTGTGGTAGCTTTAATTAGTTTCGTAACACAAAGTAATTCATAACAAAAGTATGCCATAAATACATACAAAAACCATAGTATGTAAAATGAACCATTATACAAAACCATAGAGAATACTTCACAAGCCATGAACAGACTCCCTCACTAACACACTAACACATGAGAGCCCCAACAGAGTCCCTAGCATTCTAAAATATTTGCAGTGTTCTTATGTAAAACTGGAAAAAGTTTGATTTGAATAGCTCCTCCGCCCCAAACTACTATTCATACAGAAAAATTATCTTCTGATAAGCTCAAGCTTGCTTTCTTATCTTCCGAACCGAAATAAAATGTTTATACCTTTCCTAATTTATTTATTTACAAAAATTTATATGAACCAAATGACTACGATTCCTCAAACAAAAACTCTCAGCTGAGCAGTTATTGTATCCCATTGGGACGAAAACCAGCGCTTCTAAAAGGGAGCCCAATTTAAGCGCTTCTCTAGCCATAATTTTGCAGCTCTTTTGAAGCATCTTCACTGATCTATCCAAAAAAATATGCCAAGGCGCTAGTAAGTAACTCAAGTGTTTCTAGAGCCATCGCTTGAAAGCTCTATAGAAGATTATTTGATGAGCAGAACAACAGCAACAAGGGCTGATTTCATCTAATTTTCCACGAATTTAAACTGGATTTTTCCACTATTGTGCGAAGAAACGTATTTCTCATTTTGAGTGGGAAGTTCAGTTCGGAATGAAGCGGCAGCCTTCCATAGACTTGGTACTCTTTCTGTTGCCAAAATCTATTTATAATTTATTTAATCAACTTCATAAAATTTAATACCACAAATAATCACAAGCAAGCGCAAGCGTTTTAATGATGTTCGCAGTAGCACTCTGGAAAGCCTCTTATGAGATTAAGGAAGAAGCACTGTGATAATTATCCAAAAAGCTCATTAAAGATTTCAAATAGACATTTAGAGCGCTTCTAGACCACTTCTTAAGAGCAACATTGAAGCGCTTGCCTCTGCGGACATGCCTATGTTAAAAAGCAATGAGGTGGAATAGGGAAAAGAAGCGCTACGAGCTTCAAGGGAAGCGCTTCAGGAGGACTCTTAGATCGCTGTTTTTCCAGTGGGGATATGTTGCTGTGCCGGCGGCGTGGCATGATGTTGCTGATGAAATCGAATGTTGCTGATGAAATCGAATGTAGCTGCCTACAGATTTCGGACTCCAGCTACTCATTCATACACACATGTAGTTATTACTCTGCTGAGAGTTAGTGAGCGTAGATGGTAAGGTTACTTTGTAATCAAAACTATTCTATTATTTTGTTAAGTAAGGTATATAGTAAGTGTAGCCATTGGGAAGGTAAGGAACCAAGCCTTAAATTACTGGACAACTATTTTCCTGTAGGGATAGTAGTTTAGGCTCCACAGCATATATAAAGTCAATGTTTGGCACTTTTCCTTAAGTATCAAAATAGAACATACATATTAGAGAACGGACTCCCAACGCACACATATATATTTTTGTTTCATGGCTTGGGAAGTATTCTCGCGGATTTTGACTATACTCTTATTCGCCAGTGTGTAAAAACCACCGCGCTTGGTTATTAAAACATGGCAAAAAAAACCAAGTAATATTTCTCTCTGTCGATACAGAATAGCTGAAAACTGAAACACTTTGTATGGTCGGAGCACAATTTGAAGTAACATTTCAGCAGGAAATGGAAATGCTCAAAGACTCAAGATTGCAGAATCGCACTTTTGGAAGCTTGCAGCATGTCCCCACCGTATCCTTGTTCATATAGATTTAACGTGAAGGAAGCACTCAGTTGCAGGTTCTTGGGAGCGTTCATGGAGGGCTTGTAGGGTGGCACTATTGGAGCGCTTGTTGGGTGGCATTCTTGGACCGCTTGTAGGGTATAACGCTTGGCGCTTGTAAGGTGGCACTCTTGGAGCGCTTGCAGAGCCGCACTCTTGGAACGCTTGTAGGGTAGCAGTCCTTTGAGCGCTTGTAGGGAATACAGAGAGAATCAAGATGCTTTATTAAAAATTGTAGTTCTATTCTGAATGCGCTCCATTTAATTTTAAAATAAATTAAATTTCAATTAACCTCACACTTCTATTGACTACTAAAGAATGAAAATTCTGTTTGCGCTTTCAGATCTTTATACAGCAAAAAAAAGATAGGTTATGAATAAGCCTACACTCAGAGAAGAGATGTACTTCCGCAAAGCTTCCTTTGGCCATAGTAAGATAGCTCTTCGGAAAAGACTTAGACAATTGCTGCTCTTTGAGATGTATGAGTCAAGTTTTCACAACAAAAAACGAATGTGCATAAACTCAAAGAACAGTTCTGCTTCCGCAAAGATTCATTTGGCTATGGTAAAAGAGCACTTCGGAAGGGATATTTTCTGGCCATTGCGTGGAAGCGCTTCCCTTTATAAGCGCTTCACATATTTCCCGCTGGGATGTCGCTGCGGACGACCAATTTTTCGTGCATTTCTACATTCATAACTTTCCGTGGAGGTGGAATAGAACAATTCGATTTTTTTACTTGTATTTGTGATGTTCAGAAGAAAAAGATAGGTGAAAAAATCACTTGGTTGAGTGGTGTAACGGATACGGGTAGTACTCCCCTCCCATAGGAGTTGCCCAAAATGGGGTATGTGGCGTATCAAATTAAAGGGGGTGGAGAGTGTAATCGAGTGGAGACATGGAACATTAGAATGAAATAAACTCATTTTGTCAGTCAAACAACTGTCATTTGCCTGGTTCATTTCTTTTCGAGTTAGCTCTGAATATAGTTATTACATTGAAGAACTATTTAGATACCTATGTGACTAGAGAACAAAATGTAGATACGATTTCATTTTACTAACATGCCTCAACGTTTATATTTAAAAATTTTATAGCATCTCTTCTGAGCTGAAAGACGACCAAATTGAGCTCTATTAAAAAATTAAAATGTAAAAAAACTTGCATTCCTATTAAACGCCACCTGTTGGCGGCCAGTAAAACCGTATGGACCTGGTATTTCCAATAACAGCATTCGACATACATTTTTTATCGTACAAAATTTATTTGAGCCAATTCCGATACTTCAAATTCTATAAGCGTTTAAGTTCAACAAGTCTCTGCGCCCATAGTTCCGAAAGGGATAAAGCTAGATGCAATTCTTTCTTTTAAAATTTGCATTCAGTTTTTATTTTAGTTGTTCATATGACGTCCTACTATGGTGGGCAATCTCTTTCTATTAAACAGCTGTTCAAGATATTCTCTTGTTAGTATATGCACGGCGCTCGTATATTGGTGGCGCTAGTGGTAAGAAATAAAAACAAATCGTACTTTGTTGATCTAGAAGACAGGCCAAGCCTGACGACATTCCCCTATTGTTTTGATGTAAAATTTGGAAACCTTATACCACCTGATACACGATTGAGTTAGAGAGTCAGTAAACAGTTAACAGAGATCTTTGTCCAAGTTTTAAATTTTTTTCAATGATACCCTCCTTTGAGAAATAGATTTTCTTTAGTTCTGGTGATCACTTCCAATGTTTGTTTCTCTGAAGCTATAGATGTTATCTAAAATATTCCCGGACAAATACAGTTCGTTTTTCTGATATTCTGATATTCCTCGTATGCAACATACTGTTGTAAAAAAAAGTTCGTGCATAGAAAAAGTTCGTTGATAGATTTTGCGTAATGCGTATTTAATGTGATGTAAAATTTCCTTTCTCCTTATCTAAACTTAGGTAATATTTTTCTGATGTAAGGAGTAAACATTTACTTTCTAAAAATGTGTAATAATTTACAAACATTCAAAGGAGTCTTATGTTTTCTTGATGTAATTTTACAACCATATTAAGTATGCTTCACTGCTTTTTACATTAGTAAAAACTAATTTTTACTGCATAAATTTATATTTAATATTGCCGTTCAACCGATTTCTATATATTTTTACACCCTGAGCATGCGTATATATTTTTACAATATACAATACAAGGTAGTAAAACTGTGTAAATTTACACCTCGTTTTTACACTACAAATAAATCTATCAATTAATTTTATGCCCAAATTCTTTGATTAATCTTCTCAGCTTTTCAATATTTAACTCCTTTATTCCTTATTACACCTGGCTGCTTTCATTCCTTTATTTCATTTCCTTCTGAAGATTCAAATCTAAGTATGACATCAGAATGTCAAACCATAAGTGATATAAATGTATAAAAGAAATCAAAATCAGTCAATCATATAAGAATTAAATTAAAACTTAAAGTAAGTAGGTAATATGCCCTTAATTCTTGTAGAGTGAGATAAGTTCATACACCACCACCCTCCGCGCATACATACCTTCTTTCATTCTATAGAAAATGATGGTGGTGGAAATTTTAAGGCCATTAGCGCCTATAAGTTAAAAGTAATTTTCTGAATGGAAGATCTAAATTGATTGAAAATCAACTGATTGAAGCCCTATCATCTATCCTAAAGCCATCCATACTGCCGGTACGGCTCCTGAGAAGTGTGTTATGTTATTGACAGGAGATTTTTAAGAAAGAATCAATTACGTGAGTGCTAGATGCTGCTGTCGCTCTCTATAGAAAATAATCTTTGGCTCATTCACTCAAGAGTTAGGCGAAATGATGATAATTAATTTGTCTTCAGTCCTTTCTCCGAAGGAATATCCATCCACTTCATTCACACGTATTGACATTGATTAATCTTGGAGGGCTCTTTTAATACAAATTTCAAGTGATTTAAAAGCTTCAGCAGAGAGAAATTAGGTCAAATACTGTAAGTGAGATATAATCGATTCATTTCTATTGATTCCCTGTCATATTTTCGATTTAGAAGATGATTGCCTTCTGATAATTTCAAAATGTTTAATGTAAGATTTTTTTTTTTTAGTATAGTTTAGCTACTTTCTCTAGGGTAGATAACATAATCGCAGAATTACAAATGTTGATTTAAAGTTTGATTTGTTATAAAAGCTATTCAAGAGATTTCTGTATCATCAGAGAAGTTAAGTTCATTTCAATTTCTATTTTCGAGCAGTGTTCTTAACAGTAAATAGAGATTTTGTTTTTAGGAATAAATTTTCCAATAAGTTGTGACACAAATGACAATGATAAAGAATGAGAAAATTATTCGGACTACTTCCAAAATTTATTGTACAAACTATTCCCGATGCTTCTGAATGTAAGGCAAATCCTAATAAAGTGCGAATTTTCAAATTCCCAAGCAAACATGAAAATGCGCTATCTATGATTTCATGTTCTTACTCTAGATCTCACTGCGCAAAACTTCCTTTTCAAAGCCAGAAATATTCCTGGAAATTGAACATTTCAAATTAATATACAATAGAAAAAAGCGCCATCTATGATTTCAAATACTCAGTTTTATCACACTCAAATACAAATGTTAATTGAAAATTATCACTTGCAAAACTGATTACAATAATATTACTTCGTTATTATCAATCGATCAACCATTTTCCATGGTCTATGGTGAGCTAAGCCTGTGTATCAACGGTTTTTAGGTTGGAACCCGGAATTCTGCCCATTTATCCTTCATTCACTCATACCTTAGCTACTCCCTAATTATGCCGGCAATAAACCTAAAGAATACATACTTAAACCAAGAACCAGCCTTTAACGTAAAACACATTTTTAATTTCTTTGAGACACCTTTTTTATTGCTCATTGATAGTGGAAGACAGTACCAGACGACGTCGCTTGTCCTAATATTCTAATATGCTACCTTTGTTGAGGGTTTTTTTCAACATTTGTTCCTAAAATTGAAACGCCATACGAAACTTAGCCTTGATCAATATGCTCTAATGGATATTTACAGTGCAGTTTAGATCTCTCTGCAGCAGCACTCAGTCTTCAGTGTCAGAAATATTCCTGGAATGTGGAAATTGGACATGTCTACCACTCTTTCCTAATAATTTAACAATTCCGTTGTGGAAAGATCGTGTTTTACTGTAACGATTTCAAAGATGTTTGAATGTCTTCTATTAGAGTGGCTTGCGTAGTAATAAAATTTTGGTATATGCTACCGTTGGATCGAACTCTTCTGGAAGAAAACAGGTTTCAATCTAACAATGAGGAACCCTTTTCCATTCTTCGCGTACTCTTATACATCAAGAACTTCTCTATCTATAGGATATAGGAAACCAAACAACATGTAGCAGTTGAAGTGGGTGTCGTATTGTGTCGTTCCGAATTTCTACCAATGTACACAACGAGACGAGACTTTATAAAAAATTAAGTCCCTTGGTTTAGCATTCAATTATTGCACCTCTCTATGAAGATGATTTATCAAGAAACCTCACCTCGGTGTACAAAGACTCTGTAAATGCAGGATTGAGAACGATGCAGTTATTTTTGTGAAGCATGCGATCTGCTTTATATAATTCGACGTAACATTGACAATAACCCTGAACAACTACTAGACTGAAGTTGGAAGAGCAAAAGCCATCTGGAAAAGAAGTGTACCCCTACTGTAAGAACGCTTGGAACACTCTGAAGTACATAAATTGACTACTGCGTGACTCAAATAATTCGTTCATTGAAGAGGAGCTACTGCTTTCTAGACTATGCTATTCGAAAGATTAAAGCAGTTTGTTGATTATGATATAAATTTTTGGCTTAGAAGAACTGACACGACCCCAGATAAAAATAAAGTAAGTAAAAAACGAGTTTTCAAACAAAACTGAGGCCATTCCGCATGAAAAAGTAGAAAATGAACTTTTCTTCACACACAGAGGTGGACTCAGATTTTTTGATTGGGACATTTCTCTTGAATATTCATTCTCTTCATGAATCAAATCACTTATTACCTCTGATTGATCACACTGAAATATATCGGTGATTGTCAGCGAATTAAACCTGAGTCCACATCTGTCTGTGAAGAAAAGTTTATTTTCTACTTTTTCATGCGGCTTGGCTTCAGTTTTGTTTGAAAATTCTTTTTTTTACTTATTTTATTTTCTGCCTTTTTCACGTTAACTAAATTGTTATTACGTGCTGCATGAAGATAATTTAAAACAATTTTATGATGGCTGAAAAGACACTGATTTACTGAATTTTCCCGATTTTCCATGTTTTCCACACTATTACTATGAATTTTTTTTAAAAATTCACATGAATTTTCCTCGATTTTTCATGCAAGTTTCCATGACTGTTGAAGAGAAAGTATTGATGCCAGTAGGACGGAAAAAAAATTATTCCGCATAGCTTATAAAACTTTTTTGTCGGAAAATTTTCCGGAAAAGTCGGAAAATTTTCCGGAAAAGTCGGAAAATTCCGGAAATTTTCGGAAAATTCTCCAGAAAAATTTGATAATTTAGCATTTTTCCTGAAACAAATTTATTCCTAATCATATCGATGAAAATATGTCCGATTATTTTCCCGCTTTTCCGGGTTTTGCACGGAGCTTTCCACAAAAGCAACTTTATGCAACTCATTTCGCTCTACAACTTTGTCTGAGGTTGCAAAACGTTCAAAGGCTTCCTTGGTCGGAAAAACTCCGGAAAAGCGTTTTACATGAATTTTCCTCGATTTTTTCTGCAAGTTTTCACCACTGTCGGAGAGAAAGTAATGATGCCAGTTGATAGGGAACTTGATCCTGCATAATTTAGAAAACTTTTTTACCCGAAAAATTTCCGGAAAAATCGGAAAATTCCGGAATTTTTTTTCGGAAAAATCTGCATTTTTCCTGATACGGATTTATCACTAATCAAATTTGTACCAATTTTCCGGGTTTTCCATGGAAATTTCCGGTTCAAATTTTGATAGATTCAATTGTCACGCGACATGAACTTGTGCGCCAAATTTCAGCTCGCTGTAATGACGAAAAGTGGGTCTACGAGAGTGTCGAAAATAGTAAAAAAGAAATATATAAATAAATAGACAGACAAATTCATGTACGAGTTAAATGGATGGTCTGGCCTAAAAAAAGGTCAGAATTACAAAACTCTCATGATAAAGGTGACGACTTGGGATTCTTGGTAATTAAAGGTTGGAAATTTGTCCTAAGCATTCACATTTTTTGTTTATGGGAAGGAGGGATGACATAGGGAGGCTACGATTTTTCCTTAGCAAATTACTACATTCTAGTTTAGATGTAGATAATTAAATTTTTTATTACAAATTATTCAGTCTTCATTGAATTAAAATTGAACAAAATCTTTTGAAAATGTAACCACGTTAATCAACCATGTAGCATTTCCCTAATTATCTCCATAAATGGGAAAATATGCACGAGGTTTTTTTGCCTTCGTCTTTGACACTTGCCCAACTGTAATGTGTCAATTATCACACATGACAGTTGATCGAACCCTCGCTTGATTCTGAATAGAGTCCACACCACAGCAGTACACACATTCCATTGCCGTATCTTGCATGTCGCTGTCTAAAGACACCTTTCTAATTGCTCACTTTTATTTCTTTACTCTTCTTCTAGACGAAGTGAAAACAGCTGTTTTTTCTCTATTTCGAGTTTGTCTGCGCCGTTTTTGTGTTATACGCGGGAATGGTATTTATTCTTTTGGGTTAAGCAACTCAAAAATTGTATTAACATCTGGATGGACCTGCATATTCTTCGAGAGATTGAGAATCTCTTGTAGATGCTATATCAAGGGCAGACAAATCGATCAGCTTGTAGTTTCAGTAGCCACAAGAATTTAGTCAGAATTATTTACTAAGGATAGAGATTTAGAAGCAACACTCTGGTTGTTTTCTGCAAGACATTTTAATTCAATTTCAGATGCTTTTGTAACCACAAACTCTGCGCCAAAAGAAAACATTAAAATTATAAGGCTAAATCCCATATTTTCTGAAAGCGTTTAAAGCAGTCAATATTGTACAAGAAAAAGGCAGAAGCAAAGTTTCAGACTTCACATGCTGGTTAGAGAGTACCTATAACTCTCTCTAGCGAAGCAAAGTTTGTTGGAATTATAATCGATTCCAAGCTGAGCTGGAAGGCTAATTTAGAGGAACGTGTTAGGAAGGCCATTGTGGCCTTTTACAGGTACGAGAGAATTTTTGTGGCAAATGGGGACTAAAAGCCAGGGTAGTACGATGAATTGGCACAACCATAGTTCGGCCGATCCTCTTCTACAGCTCCACGGTCTGGCGGACAGCACTAATGAGGAAATGTAATTTGAATGTGCTGTTAAAAATTCAGAGGGTTGCTACTCTGGGAATAACTGGATGTTTATGCCCCACGCCCACGGAGGAAATTAAGGTCATGCTTGATTTATTGCCGCTAGATCTCCAGTACAGGGGTGTAGCGGCAATTATCGGGATGGTGGATGGAGAGGGATTTTGCGGTGATTGCAGAGATGAAGCAGACTATCAAAGTGATTGGGATGGGCAGGCGATTATTGTTACATCCGATAATTTTATCTTTTCGGATAGATCTAAGACGATTGTGGGCACAGGGATTGGAGTGTAGTCCAGAGACTAGCAATAGCACGAGTCCTATAGATTTCCGGACAAATGTAATATCTCTCAGGAAGAGCTAGTAGCGATTTACCAGTCGGCAATATTGGTATCTATGTGCAGACATTCCGCAAAACATATCTGTATATACAGCGAGAGCCATTAAGGTGCTGAATGCTGTACTGGTTAAATCTTTATTGGTGCAGTTATGCAAGACCAACCTTCAGCAATTCACTGCATGCCACAAGGTGACCCTGTTATGGATACATTGCGACAGGGATATCCCAGGCAATAATATGGCTCAAGAGTTGGCTAAAATGGGGCTCTGAAATGAATAGCTCCTCAACAATAGTTTATGTAAGGAGCTGTAAAAGATGAGACCATAAGGGGTGCCTATTAAAAGGTAATCCTACGGTGGATCAACAAGGAAACCTGCCGTATTGCGAGGCAATTGTGGTTTGCATATTATAGGAGGAAAACAGTAGAACTGCTTATTAGCAGTAGAATAAGGAGCGACGAATAGTTTCTGCAGGATCTGCAAAGATTCGGAATAAATCGAATGAGTCCAACACGTACTTTGAGACTGCCCGCTCTGTTGATAAAAAGAAATAGGGCAAGAGTTAGCTGGGTCATTTCAAATAGGGGGAGCTGCAAAGCAAGGAGTTTAGATGGGAAGCAGGATGGACGGTATTAAAGGATATCCCATAAGGTCAAGTATCACAATGGACCTGCTAGAGTCTAAGTGAAGCATGCTAGGTATTTCTAGTGGCACCTCTTTTACTTGACCTAACCTACTGGCCAATTTAAAACCTCTTTTTTTATCTAATATATCTCGAATCATCTTTTCCATTCATTCTTCCTTCCATTCTCCTCTCTTAGACGTTCTTTTTTTACTTACGAACCATTTTCTGTAAAGATACAGAAATTCTTTAGAAATATTACTTCATAATGATTGCAAAAATATATGGAAAGGCGAAGAGCCCTGTAAATGTTAGGTAGGTATAACCCCTTCCTTCCCTCAGTAAGGTTTTTTACAGCTGGCCTTTCTAGACAGCAAATGATAAAAATTACAAGATGCATCGATACCCATGCCGTCATTGGGTTCGGCATTTGGTATCAAATTTGAAGTGTTTTTAAAATATATTTAATTTGTTTTTTCTTATTTTTGTTAACATGAAGTCATGAAGTCGATGTTTTTTTTTGTTTTGTTTCTAACAAAAATCATTTTGAAAATTCTACTACTATTTTTTCTTCTTTACTACCATTTTCCTTCCTAATATACTACTAAAAATAGTGGTGGGAGGGGGACATCCCGCCGTCGACACACTAAATGAGAGTAGCCGGACCTCTTAGACACAAGGAACTCAGAAATCGGAATTCGCAGTAAACCCCATCTTACATCGCTATCCCGTCTTACTCCACCGTCCCCCTATAAATTTTTAAATCTTAGTGAAAATACTAATTAAACATTAACTAAGTTTTTTTTATGCTATTAAAAAGCACATCCATTTGACATATATCAAGCTTGCACCCCTTCTTTCCTACTGTTCTCGATAATGCACATAAAAAAACAAAAAAGCGTTGCTAACGCTAACACAAGAATCGTAATGAATTGGAATATTCCTGAAAAACATAAGGACGAAAAGCACTCAAACAACATCCACTGAAGCTCTCCAGAAATTGAATTGACTGTGTGTATATGTGTAAGAAAAATCCCTATTTCGAGAGTGGATTCGTTTTCTTCTAAAAGAGAAAAATGATTGTTCCAGTCGCACGATTGCTGCAGAGCTTTTCCTATATATCTAGCAATGTCCTTTTTACTACGAATAAGAATTCTTTGTGCAGCGAAATCACTGCATACCATCAACCACGAAGGGTTGGATATCCTCTGATGAATATAGCAAGGATCAAAACGAGGCAGCAGACTAGAAGACTAGTACCCCCTACCCCCGCATCACCCCGTATGTCTTTCAAGAACAATGAAAGTAGCATCAATCATATGGAGATGCTACCGCAAGAAAACTGAGAAAACTTCTTGCCACATTTCCGTATCCTTTGGGGGACCGCGTCTTCTTTTATGCAGTTTCTTTTGAGTGGTACGTGTATATCTTGCACTTGTAATGAAAACGTACTGATGCGGAAAATTTTCTGTTTGCGAATGTCAAGTGAAAATCTTGGAAAATGATTTTAAAGTGGCAGTTACTAATAATACGGATACCTTTTGAATAGGAAATGAGAGGAGCGGGCAGTATAGTAGAGGGGGATTTAGTGAGTTACTTATTTAAATAAATATTTTTTTTCTCCTTAAGCTGTAGAAATACATTTGAGGATTATGTTAAGGAGATCTTTCCACTTCTAAGTTTAAGTCAATTGTTTTAGATGAGAATTTTGGTAAATCCTATCATCACCATTATCGTTATAAAAACGGGAATGATTTATTTCCATCATACGTTTATCGTTATCGAATGAGGTTTTGTTTGTATGTCTGCCGAAAGGACCGTAAGCTGTGATGATAACAAGGATTTTCCTATAATCCGACTTATAAACATAGCAATAGCTTTCTGAAGTTTTAGATCAGACTATAGCTGCCTTAAGATAGTGCAGGTTTTTAAGTTATTGCATCTATAGGTTTAAACACATCCACCATCCCACAACTATGAGCTATTTCGCTGTACCTGCAAACATTGCGATTCAAAATTGTATCGATTTCGAAGTAAATCAATTCGACTAGGTGAAGTTAAGCTTCGAAATCGAATTGGCTTGCGTCGTGCTTGCGAATTCCAGGAGAAAAAAATGGATCGAATCGTATTGGCGACCCGAGAGTGGTTCGCTAGCTCGACTTTCTTTCGAAGATCTTGTATGTGTTGGTAGTTCGTTTTAGATTGGATGTTTTTTAACAGTACAATCTGGCGAGAAGGTCTTGCAAATAGCAAGTAAATACGATATCGAATAAATAAATAATAAATACTCACCGTAGTAAAACTCACTTTGCACTTCACTCGATAAAATCTCAACTTAAAATGCCGGCGTAGAACAATTTCATGAATATGAAATACTTGCAGGAAATTGACATAACTTCGTATATAACAAACAAATCTATTTCGAATTCCCGGAAATTTCGCCATGTTTAAGAATATCGTGTATGGGAAAGAAACTTGAAGAGATATCGAGCTACAAGTGATTCATCTATTTCGAACTCTCGGAAACCTTCGTTTAAGTTAAATACAAGTCGTAGAGATTTCGAGCTACGCACATTTCCTCTATTTCGAATTCATTTCGCTACGCCAGAATTTCCTCCAATTGTTTGCAGGGGTTATGACAGTAATATTTCAGATAGCAATGCGATCGAATGCAATTATAAATAGCGGCGGTGAATATAATCTCGATGATGATTGCGAACTAGGCTTTAATTTCATCTCAGTCATCTTAGTAGGTGTACATACTTAGGTACTACTACCTCGACTCAACATTGTTCAATGCAACCTCAATAGGAATGCACATATGCCTGCTGCGAAGAATAGATCTCACGATTCCTTTCAAAAATTGTGGTGTAGTTGAAGGTAGTCTCATACAAAAAGATAGAAGAAAGAGGTAGTCTTACAGAAAAAGAGGTGAACACATTGCAAATTCCTATACAACTGGAAAATCGGTGGAAAAGGGTACCACCGAAAATTCCCCGTGAATTAAGAATAGATTGTGTGCGCAGTCTTTATGTTTGTCTAACATCCTTATTGGGTGTACGAGGGCTACTTTAAAACTGAAGATCACTTGGATCTACTTCCAGTCCTAGCAAGAGCCACCAAAATTCTCAATGGACCATTCCTAGTCGTGTGTGACTACTCGCATAATGGAGTTCGTTCATGTTTAGAAAATTGGAGCTCGAAATTGTTTTTATTATTATGAAAGTGCTCGCTACTAATAAATTCACGAGGAGGTAAAACTCTAATTTTCCTTCTCTAGTGTTAGTATGGAGTCATTTCCCATTTCCAGGAATCAGAAAGCACTGAGACCATTCGATAGAACCTTTCTGAATCTAGCAACCACTCTTAATACTCTCTAAGGACTAGCAACAAATTCTTCCAGGTTGTACGCTTCATTTTTAGGGCTCCGTACCCAAAGGCTACCAACGTAACCCTAATACTAAGCCTCCACTGTCCGTCTGTCTGTCAGTGGGCTGTATCTCATGAAATGTAGTAGGTAGGCAGTTGAAATTTTCACAAAGTGTGTATTTCTATTGCCGCTATAACCACAAATAATTAAAATAAAATAAAGTTAACAGTTAAAGGAATCCCCATAAAAGAAACGTGTTTTTTGGCGTTTTTTGCTCGATATTAATAATGGCAATACATAAAAATGTCTAACTCAATCCGGTACGGATCCCTTCATGTCCGAGTTCGACTAGCATTTGCCCGGTTCTTTTATGGATCTTTTATATTGCTTTATATTCGTGTTAAACACGGTGCAGTTTCCAATGCGTTGTATCTGAACCTCTTTCATGTTTGCTGTAATATATTTCGTCTTGCTGCTCATATTGCAAATGCTGAACTTCGAGCTTTAGATAAGATTTAAAAGAAGATTTTTGGGGTATATGCCGTTTCTTGGTAGCCGGAATATCAGTTGAGGTTGGGTCCTGTCACCACAGCCTTACTGAATGCCAGCTGAAATCTGGAGAGACCGCAGCTAGTCTTCGACGTCTTGATCAACATAATTACGAGGGTTCAACGTTCGGGGGTATGCCGCCGATAGCAACAGCACATGTACCTCAAAGCCTTAGAAAGCCCAGTCTATTTGCTGTAAGAGAGAGAACTGGGATAAGAATCCGAATCTTGACCAAACTTAAATATTCTGTGATAAAACAGAGTAGTGAAAAGTTCAGTTGAACTTCCACGTTCTTGCTATAGTGTTCAGAAGTAATGTTCCACAATATCTATCGCCAATAAGCTATTTCAGATTAGCCTAGCCCTGCATCTGACGATTAGGCTGAAGCGGCAATATTAGTGATAGAGAGGAACTGCCAAGCTCTATCTATAAACAATCCTGGTTAGCACCGTAATCAGTACCAGCTATATGTAGTAGCGCATGATTATGAGGGGAAGGTAACCCATGGTTTCGGTCCTCTTTTTTTAATTTATTCTTGCTGAGGATTCTCAGTTCTTATTCTGGACCAGTTATCGCTATTTTCTCCTAAGACAAAACAATGCTAATACAAATTGGAGCATGATCATAAAAAGTGACTATCATCAATGTACAATGAGTATTAAATACGGTTCTAAATACAATATTTAAGGCGAAAAAAATAAAAGAAAAAAATTAAAGATTATAAACTAAACTATGCGAATTCAGAAGAAAACAGAAAAACAAGAAAGAAAGATAGATCAAACTATCAAGATTACAGAATCTTTGTAAGTGCGCTAAGAAAGCTCAATTAGAATTTACTTTCTGCTGCTAAGATGATAAATAAAAAAATATGGAAAAAATTTAATGGAACGAATATCAACAACTATATTATTTGTAAACTAATAAGCCTCTTGAATGCGATCAAGGAGTTGGCAGTTTGCATATTCATAGGAAGATTATTCCATAGGCGTGAGATCTGGACAAGATAAGAACTTTCCATAATCGTCTTATAAAAACGAGGAGTTATTATATTCGTATTGCGTTCAGTTGTTGCGAAACTGAAGAGTTCTCTGAGTTACTCTGGTTTGCCTGACTTTAAAAGATTAAAGAAGAATATCAATGACCTACGCTGAAGGTAAGAAGTCAGAGGACAACCAGGTAATCTTGTCCGAAAAGGGGAAACATGATCAAACCTGCAAAGACCAAATACAAATCGAACGCAATCATTAAAGGCAACCTCCATTTTGCGGGCACAAACGGAATCAAGCTTAGGGTAAATCGTACTACAATGTGTAAAGTATGGTATAGGTAAGTAGCGTCCTTACAAGCTTAAGACGAGCAGGTGTTGTTAAGATACTCGCATTGAGCCACAGTCTCCGAATGCCGAAGTAGACTTTTCTAACCAATGCGTTAACATTCTCACAGCACTTCATGTCGTGGCTTAAGGTAACACCAAGATTTGTAACTTTACTTTGCATCACTAAATTGGTACCATCCAAAACGACCGGAGGAATACTATTTCTAACAAAACCGTTGTTGTAAAAAAGCAATACACTGCTACTTTCCTGGATTCAGTATCAACCGATTTTTCTTAGCCCACAAAACCTATTTTGTCTAAATCGTCGTTTATGCGTCCAAGGCAGTCTTCAATAAGTCCAATGGGCCTACTCAAATAGATTTGTACATTGTCAGCATACATATGCACTTTGACGTCACGAACTATTTCAGGTAGACCATTGATGAATAGGCTAAATAGCAATGGGCCCAGAATAGAACCTTGTGGTACGCCGTATAATAAGGTAAGTGAGTTTGAGATATTATTATTTACCTTAACGCGTTGGTGACGACGTGACAAAAAATCTTTAACGAGAGTAAGAGCTGAAGTACTGACTTTCAAAATAGCAAACAATTTATGCAGAAGGATGTTATGATCAACACTACCAAATGCCTTAGTGAAACCTAGCAGTACTAAGGTACTAAAATTGTTTTGATCCAGGGCCAATCTAATGTCAATGGATACCCTTAACACCGCAGTCTCAAAGTTGTGAAAGCGTCTAAACCCTGATTGCCAACGTGTAAGCAGCTCATTGTCCTCAAGGTACTCAAGCATCTGGCGATACATTAACTTTTCCAATACCTTAGAAAAGAAACATAAGATGCTTATAGGGCGAAAGTCGGCAGGGAACTCGAGACATCTGTTCTTCGGTATTGGGAGTACTATCGCAGATTTCCATTCTGAAGGAAACGTTGATGTCGTTAAGCATGAATTGATCACATGTAGAATATATTTACCACAGAATGGATACAATAACCTGATAAATCGTGGAGACAAACCATCGGGTCCAATGGTATCAGATTTGATCGAGTGAATGGAAACTGACAGTTCATTCAGGTCAATACAACGAAAGGAGAATGTATTATGATTGGCCTAGGGTGCGACCTCGCTCTATGAACCTTCATGATGAACTTCGAGCGTTCCAGCTTGATTTACCATTGAACTTTGGTTAAGTAATATAAAACATGCATTAAGTTCATCGGGGTTGAATCCACAGTCGACTTCAGCTTTCCCATACACACCAGCCTGTCGTAGGTTGCGCCATAAAACTTTGGGTTGTAGATGGCAGTTCAATTTAGAACTAAAATACTGACGCTCAGCGCAACGAATGGCCGTAGTTGCTTTATTGCGGCCGTTTGGTATAATACATGGGCACCAGAGGTGTTAGATCGTTTGTAACGACGATATAAGTACTCGCGTTCAGCAATTAGCGACAGAACTCGAGATGAAAACTACGGACAGCCATCAGCGGTTATATAATTATATCTAACGTGGACATATTTATCGTATAAGTGAGTGATTAGCGATGATAATGTTTCAACTTGGCAGTTAACAGAAGAAGAATTATTGATTGACTCCCATGGCAAGCGTACGCATTCCTCAAACAAAGCATTTACATCAATATTATTAAAATCACGATATGAATAAAAGGTGGGGAGACGTACTGACTCAACAGACATGTCATAAAAAAGATGAAGTAAGTCATGATCCAATATACTAGGAGGGCTCCATTGGTTGTGCCAGATCACTTTATGAAAATTATGAAAATCGAGGCCTACTTAATAGACCTTTTCTAAGCCTCAAGGTGGCTTTCGCATTAGGTTTACGAAAACCTTAAAAATTCGGAATGGCTGCCCAAGGCCGTTTATGTTGTGTAGATGGCACTGTCAAGCCGCCACAGACTCATCTCAGTCATTTATCATGGCGCTCCTCCAAATAAAATGACTTAAATGGTAGACTACAACCAAAAAAAAAATAGCAGATATCCCCTAAAACGTTATGGGATGCAGTCGTCTTTCTCCATTTAAGCCTCTCTCCTATATCATTTGATGACTATTAACCCTCTGTCTTATTGATCTTCACCAGCGTGATAATTCGTGGCTTCTGGCTATGCGAATACTAGTAGTTAACCCTGATTCGGCGACCATACATTGTGTCATAGATAGCGCATTTTCATAACAAGCCATGTAGCCGAATCAAACTCAAAAGCCCATATGAGAACCTTTAAGTTGCCACATATTTGCCGTCACTACATTCGTTTACTACGACTTTATCCTTTGGGATTGCTTGCAGCACCCACAATGAAGTTGGTGACTGACTTTCTCTTCTGGGTGAAGGACTATGCCCGATAATTCCTGGGACATCGGCTCCCACAACTTCTCCATCTTAGTGTTTCTCATACCTTACTGGTATTGTAATATTTTTACGTTGGGTATCTTCCTCATGAAATTTTATCCAATAACATTGTCGGTATTGTGGGTGTGGATTGCAAGGTTCATACCACCTATAGTAAAATGTCGATATCTCCTACAGGATTAAGAACTTATAATAAGTTGCGTGTAGAACTTGTCTTCATAGTGTTCTTCTTCTTCATCGTCTTCAGTTGAATCGTGACATTGTTCTTATATAAAATTTCTCAATCTTCCACTTCAAGCAAACAAACAAAAAAATAGTAGTAGTAGTCAACATATGAAAACTAGTTTTGTTTTCAGTTGTTTTCAACTGTTAAATTAGACATCGTCGGCATATTAGGTTAGGGCGTTCATTCCTGAAAAATGTTATATTCATGAGAAAAAAGGAATTCTTTTAAAATTCATGTAACTTTTTTTGTTTTAATATTCGAATATGAATTTTTTCGAAGTCGACTTTCGAAAATGTATATTCGAAATGGAATGGTGCATTTTTCGCGATATGGATCTTAAATTAAAAGAAATTTTATTTGCATGAATCTCGTGTTCCCATTTTTGTTATACTGTATGGCACGGACGGGGAAGAGGAAGAATGTACTTCCCACCTACTTTTATTTTTCTCGTATGACTTGATTAGATCATTGGATTTTCACAAATAGCACACCTTTTGGTTTGATTGTCGAAGGAAAATAGTCATTAAAAACCTCAATTTGACACATTAATAATTTTTTCGTAGTTATAAGTTTGTTTAATACAAAAAGTTATAATAATAAAAGTTGCTTAATGGTAAAAAGTCAGTGTCACATGGATGCTTGCCTGTTCATAGTTCAACCAGTCTCAATGGAATTTTTGTATAAAACCTAGAATCAGTCAGACTTTTGCATATTATTTCCACTACTCTTCATTCAACGCATACTTTTTCAACCTAAAGTTTTGAAAAATCTGGAAAATATCCAAAAGATTAAAACACGAGAAGAGAAGGTATTTTTCTGGAATTTTCTAGTATTGCACAAAAAACTTTTTTGCTTTAAACTAAATTTTTTATTTACGAAGTCACCAACTGCTTGACCGAGAATAAATAATTCAGTTCGGAATAAGTTTTGTCCAGATTTTTACTAGGTTAAGGAGGGAAAAGTTTTTTTTTCTTTCTTTTTGCTTGCTCATTGGTGCTAACAAGTCTAAGTGTAGTCTCGACAGAAGGATAAAAACTTTCTTAAGAGAGTTAGAGAAAGCTCTGTTAGAAGTGCATTTTAATATCATAAGCAAAACTATTAGCAAAACTAAGGTAACTCCAGCTTTACTTAACTTCTTGAGTTTTTATGATACTGTGGTGTATACGTAATGTGAATAAAAAAAATATATCAAGTACAAAAACAAATATTCCCAACTTGCCAAAACGAAATAAAATTTTCAGATTTTATATGCTCTTAAGATTTATGCCAAATGAGTTTCTTAGATCCTTCCTATAGTTGAAAAAATTGGCTTACGTCATAAAGTAATATTTTGTGTTGTGTTTCGTTCTGAGGGAAAATATTTTAAACTTTCTCTACAAGGTCAAAGTATTGTGGAATATTTCAATTTAGTTCGACGTCATTTATTCCAATGAAACACTATTCAGGTCAAATAAACCTTTTTCTCTTTTACAATAGATACATTTACGGCGATGACACCGGTTTTATTAGAGATGATAACTTTTTTATGTTCTAAAAATATTTATTCTCACTTAAAGGGAAAAGGAAATGAAAAAAATACAGTAACATATCGAATAAGAAATTGAAGAGGTACCTAAATAAGTTTTGATGTGTCCATATGAACACCCACTTATACTTAATAAATGGTGATTTTAGGAATGGAGGTTGGCAGCCGTGAAATATGCAGACATATGTCTGAATTCAATCCAGTTAAGATTTGCGTAGTAGGCAAAGATAATTGGCTTTCTAAGTCATAATTGAATGAAGTTTATTGAGTCGGGTGCGTCAGTATTCATTAATTAAAATACTTCAAGGATTTAAAAAACGTCAACGAGGATAACCTTTTATGAAAAAAAATTTATTATTTGTAAGTATTTAGTTATGTAAATTCTGTAAAAACTGTGCAAAACAAAACTTTAACCAATTGCCATTTTCTCCTAAATTTCATTTTCCTTTCTTGAATTCTGTCTGGTAAAAGGCAAGATGTTAATGCCTATGATAAGGTTTCGAACATTATTTTTATTGTTATTTTATTGGACTGGCATAGTATACAATATTTATCAATCTTTTAAGTATAAAACATTTAATCTAGAAATAAACCAGATGCAATCAACTTCCGTCTTTCGAAGACAATCGTTATCGAGTCTAGGGTCAATCAAACTGCCAAAACTAAAATAATGTAGAATTAAGGCTTTCAATGATTTGAGAAGATTTCGAAAGATAAAATGACTCATCTGAAGACCACAGCCTACGTACAGCATAAACCTTCTCCAAAAATTAATTTTATTTCATCGTATCGCAGCATTTCATATATTGATCCACCTATGTAGATTTTAAACCTAACATACCAAATCTAAAATTGTTCCATCCAAGACTACAAGAGTTGAATTATACGGAACGGGAAGGAGCTCTGCTTTAAGCTGTTTGCTTTGAACTAGATATTGATTCTTTCCAAATCGTCATTAATGCGTACAATCCAGTACTTTAACAACCGAACAGATAGACCTGTACATATCGTCAGTATACATGTGCACGGTTTCATAGAGATCATTTATAAATAAAATAAATAACAAAGGACCCAGTATTGAGCCCTGGAGAATGCCAGACTAAAGTGAGAGGGAACTGGAAGTATTGGCATCCATTTTTGCCACTTGCTTCCCATCAGGCAGAAAGTTCTGGATAAGATCGACAACGGAGAAATATTGCCTGTACCTTAGGGTTTCAGAATGGGTATAAAATTTTATTTTGCTTTACTGATTTTTATTGCATCTCTCAGTAATCCAATAATAATTCGCTAAAGCTCAATCCTTCTAAGATTTTTCATTTAGAAATGGTAGTAAATTTTGTGGGTAGAAATATGACCACATTAGTTCATACGTAATTTGTATTTCTTTCAATAAATACCAAAACAGAAATTTTCTTATGAGCAATGATCTTCATATCAGTTCTTCCCTTAAGATGTGACAGCAATATTTTTGGGTTTTAGGATCCTGCTTAAAATGAAATTGTACTTATCCATGAGAGCCACTATAATTTCAGTCCGTAAGATAGCAGATCGGGTCACCACCACACAAGGATACATATAGCATTCCCGGATTTATTAAACCCCGTTATCAGATGAGTTTAGCAAAATGACATATTAATTAACCCACTAACAAATTAGTTTAAACTTATAGCTAATATATTTAAACCTAGAACGAAAATTTTTTAAACCTTTAATTTAATATATTTAAACCTTTAAGGAATGAGTTTCACTCATTACCAAACAGATATAAACCTTTAGCAAATAATATCAAACTTTTAGCAAATATAGGTATTTAAACTCGTTTTTAGGGTTCCGTACCCAAAAGGGTAACAACGGGAACCCTATTACGAAACCTTCGCTGTCTGTCCGTCCGTCACCAGGTTGAATCTCATGAACCGTAATAGGTAGAGAGTTGAAATTTTCAATGACTGTGTATTTCTATTGGCGAAATAACAACAAATAATTAAAATAAAATAAAATGAGAAAGTAAAGTGGGCCCCCATACAAGAAACATGACTTTTTCGGGGTTTTTTTCCTCGTTTTATTCTCATTCATTATTATTATCATAAGTAGACATTTTTTTTCAAATGATTTTCAAATGACAGCATTATTATAATTTTTTCAAACGACAGCATTATTTTTGCATATGACGCCTACTCTCATTTGAAAAAATAAATAAAAAGAACATAGTTGGGGTATTCACTCTGTAATGTATCAGTGTAACCGCTGTAAAAATACAACAAGAATTTACAACAAAGAGTGAACAGACCCTTTAGCCTTTAGCTTACTTCGAAATGTAATTGTGGGAATAGGTTGATAAAATGGGCCCGGCCCGTATGAGCTCTCCCTGGCCCTGGAAAAAATTGAAAAAATCCTCAAAATTCCTAGGATTCATAGTTATCGTAGAAAAAAAAAATTGTGAAGAAACGTTAAAAACTAAAGTATCTCAACTATTTTAAAAAAGAACCGTTTAAATTAAAGAAATGGCGGGTTTTCAAAGGGTTTTTTGATCGTTTTGGTTGTTTCCCAAGTTGTTATTTCTACTATTACTACTTAATTATACATTATTTCAGTATAATGTCAGCGAATAAAATAAACCCTTTTTTGTTGGGAATGTTTATTTCCAATTAGTTTTCCTCTCGGGCTAATAGTTTAGGATAAATGTTAATAATAGTAGAAGAACGTCCTTTTACGGAAATCTTCGCCGCTTTTTTCCGTGACAAAATTTTAAAAATTTACAATTTACCTTTATGGAATAACGGTGGTTCGGAAGATTTTTTTTTTGTAAAGATGACGAAGTTTCGTAATCGAACACTTATGCCTATGATCGAAAGAAAATTATACACTAATGGGGTATATGGGACCCAGGTGAGGAAAAACTTTGAAATTCGGGAGTACAAGCTTAGTGGGAAAATATCTCGAATTGAAAATAAAAACCTTCTAATATAGAGAATTTTGTTACATTTAATTTAAATGCAAAATTTTTTCTCTAGGGGCATTTATTATGATGCAGGGTCCGACAAAGTGAAAAGTGGTTTTCAGTTAAAATGTAATCAAGTTTTAGAGGGTGGAAAAAATATACTATGAAGTATACCGGATTGAAAATTGAAAAACGCCATTCGATAGAGCTCAGCGGGGGCTTTAATTAGACAGCCCACATGTCATATTTGGGTTTTTGAGAGGGTGGGGTAACAACCCCGCACCCCAAAATCCCCCACCCTAAGCTTTTTTTAGATAAATTTAATCGCCTTGTCGAACTAAAGACGAATGCTAAATTCTCTTTTGATCCGTCCCCCTTACCCTACCAGAATGGTTCGAATTTCGAAATTAATTATAGATAATTTCTGAACTTCAAATATTATTATTAAGTAATTTAGGGCCGAAAAAGAATATTGATGACACAAATTTGTTTTTCGGTGATGTTTTATTAAGTTTACCAGAAATTTTCATGTTCTTTGATGCGCCATTACTTATGTTTTGGGTTCAAAAATTTGCAATACCTTTTTTTGTGGGCGAAAACCGTGAGGCGGGTAGATGTAAATGGAATACCCTGCTAAATCAATCCAGTAACACATAGAAAAAATATAAGGTACCCGTCGATATTTCTCAAAAGGATATTTCATTTGTCATACTGGAAATTTTCCTAGGACACTACCCTCCCCCGCTGCACTCCTTGCGATTTGACGTTCAATCTGACCTCCTGAGTACAACTATACACGCCGGTTTACACTGGCAATTTGTGAATGTAAAAATACAAGACCCTTGTATTGCATTTTATATTCATAGGCCTTGTATTATTTTACTGCGTTGTAATCAAATACATCTTTTACAACGATACACTCTTTGATACAACATTGCGTGAATATCCCCAGGGTTAAATTTTGTACGATGTTACGGAAACCTTTATGCGCGAGTCCGACTCGCACTTGGCCGGTTATTTGTTTTAATTTTGGGGCATATATATATATATCTGTAATATTTCTTACTTTTTAGTGCAACGGTTGGCTATTCACTAACTTAGGGGAAGTAAATCATGGTCCTTATTCTTGAATAACGAAGCCAAATTCTATATACGTTGAACTCTCAAGAACATTCAAAATGACTGTTCATGTGGTCTGCTTGAAATCCGTATTCGTTATTTTTGTATGTAAACTATTCGTTTATATAACGAATGGGGTTCAACAATTCGTTATTTACCGAGTACGTAAAAACCATTCGTAATTCAAGAATAGGCCCCATATCCATTATATAGTTGGCACAATTATTGGATGTTGTTTGATGATATAGTTGGCACAATTATTGGATGTTGTTTGATGCAGGCTATCTTTGATTTTGTTCTCTGCTCCTGTCACAATATGCACATTTTTCGTATTCTTTTTTTATGATTTACACCTATTATACCTCTAGTTGTCTTGAGTTCCATATTTTGCAGGCTCTTCACCTTGAGTAGTTGGCATCATTCATCAGAACTCTGCCTGCTCCAAAATCTTCTCTACTACCGTAGCATGGGGTGCAATTGATAAAAAAATAAATGAAAAATCGATTGCTTACAAAGTCTTGGCTTAGCTAAAGTGCTAAATTTTGTATCTTACTTTTGTTTTCCGTTAACGTATATCGATTTTATCTTTAATGGAATTATAACAATTTTTCGTTGGAAATTCAGGTGATCAAATTCGCCTCGTTAAGTGGGGGCACGTTGATTAGCAAATTTTTTACTATTCTAAATTAAAGCTTCTATTCGTTTTTGATCAATTTCAAATCAATATAAAAATCGGTGCAGTCGTTTACAAAATATTCCTAATTTTTATTAGTGTTGTGATTTTGATCTTTGATCAATTTCACGTTATTGCACGATCAGAATCACCCCCTATAATAAAAACAGAATAAATTTTGTAAACGACTGAACCAATTTTTATGTTGATCTGAAATCGATCAGACAAGTATAGAAGCTTAAATTTAGAATAGTACAAATACGTCCATTTAGTGAAGCGAAATTGATAAGTGTTCATTTATCTACCTCTAGCTTTATAGAATTTTTATCTGACCCAACTATGCAATTATAGGTTTATTGAGCAGATAAATAAAAATTAAGCGATACAAGCGAGATTCTTAATTTGAAATTTTATTTTTTGTTATTAAGTATTTAAACTTCTTTAACATCAATAACAAATGGGAACTCATAAATGTTTGTATCAAATACCTCAAGAAGTTTTATTTCTGGCAATATAGCAATAATTTCTGTTACATTTACTGGGGATATTACTGCTCTCACGAGCTTAAATGTTCTTTTGTTTAAAGTTGACTTACATCCTACTAGCTCATACTCATTATCCTCCAAGATCTGCTCCACGATACACAAATACCGAAAATATATCGTCATCCTTTTGCCTGAGAGAAAACTTTCTAGTACAAAACTCCCGACCATAATATTTTCAGACAATACCGCACTATATTCGATATTGTCTTCTTGAGGGTCTTCTGATTCTACAGAGGATTCTGCGAACACTATATCGTTTTCGGATTCAGTGGTCGTGTCTGCCTGGCCTGTCACACTTTTTCCAGGCTCAACATTGAGTCTGGTTCTCTTTTGTCTAAATGGTCTTTGTGTGATTTTAAAACACTTTTCCTTTAGCAACTAAGCTATTGCGCTTTCAATATGCTGAGATGTGTCCGCGTTTACAGTCTCTGTATATCCACCTGGTATTTTGTTTAAAACTTTTCCAGGATTAAAGGGATATATACCAGTAGTTCAAATCCACTTTTGAGATCGCGGTTAATCGCATGGTCATCTTCATTATTACTTCCACTCTTAATTTTTCAGACATTGAAAATAATGTCTCCTTTAGAAGACAGAGAAACTTGCTTTTTGGTATTCCTCCACTTGCAGGACCAGTTCGGTTCCATTCTTCCAGCTTATTTCTCCAAGCAGTTCTAAAAGGTTTGAAGAAAGCTACGACTAGTAGCTGACAGATATGCGTCGATTTTGGCGATAAACATATAAATGCAATATTCTTCAGTGCGCGTAACGATACAAATTTGTCAGTAAAGTGCGATGATAAATTATCCCCAATTAGGACGGTTCATCTTTCCAAACGAGCAGCATGAGGCAGGAAAACGCTTTCAAACCAATATGTAAAGGTGGATGTCTCCATCCATCTGTGAGATGTTCTATTGTATCTGGAGCCGCCAGAACAGCATCGTTCTGTGCAGCATGGTGCTCCTTTGGGTCTTCCTTCTCTCCAATTATCCCACAAGTACTCGCTTCGGTAAATAATATATGGAGGTAACATTACACCGGAAGCAGATCCACACATTACCACAGTCGTTGCAGCTTTGCTGTGATTCAAAACCTTCTCTGGATATTCGATCCTCGTTTATATATAATGAGTTTTTTTTCCTGGATCGTCTGTCACATTTGTTTCGTCGTAGTTAAAAATATGAGTGATTAGAACATTTTCAATGCTCTTTTCTAAATTATCGAAATATGTTTTAATCACTTCCATCAAAACCTAAGCTCTGATACGAGTGTTATTAGTAGCTAGACGCTGCCTAATACTTGACTTGTGTCGTTTAAGATGACTATAGCCCCATTCTTTTCCCGGTAAATTGTTTTTATGTCGAAAAGGGATAGAGGAAAGCCCCATTCGGAGCAAAGACAAGCATTTTCAATGATTTTCTTTTCCTCGTCAACATTTAATGCCGTTTGATCGCCAAGCCTTTTAGAATGCTTGTCGTTGGTTTTATTGTGCAGCGTCACAAATAGAATTTTAAAATATTTGGATGCAGCTCTAATTGACATCCTTCTAGAATGTATTTCATCCAAAGCTCTCGTGCACCGAGCTTCCTTTTATAAACGCTTGGCATTTTTTCTATAAGAAAAACAAAACAGAGCCGCGATTAAAAAAAATTATTATCAAAATAAACATGGTGAGTTTGATCACTCATAAGAGGTATATAACTCCATATCTAATTTGCATGGTGTGAAATTGATCCCTGATCAATAACACCACATATGAGTGATCAAACTGACACTACTTGTTTTTTTGGGTTATAAAACATAAGCAATAAAATGCATCGGAATAAATAAATCACTACTTGCCTTTTAATCAATATAATATTAGGTAAATATGCAAAGTTGATCGATTATAGTTTTGTTGGAAACTGAACACTTTGACCGGTAACTCAGAAGTCTAAAAAAGACTGCAGAATTGCACAAGTGCTCCTCTTCTTGAGAAACTAAACAGACGGCATTGCCAACATAATCCCTAAGGCATTCTACGCGTTTGACAAATATTTTCATGTTTTTGTTTGTATTTTTTAGCTATGCTAAAGAAAATAGATTACAAGACTTGCGTGAGCAAACTCACCCACAAGAAATTTATTTAACCCCATTTTACGGTACTCATAAATATTATTATATAGTGCGTCGTTTATCCGTTAATAAAGAAATCATCGGTGTACTTCACTCTATCACTGTGCAACTGCATCAAATTCGCATTGAATACTGAATGCAAAAAAAAAATCTCAAATTACATTAATCTTTTCTGACTCGTAAGTTTAAAATAAACAATAAAATCAGTTTTTTGCTCAACTAATAATAAGGATAAAAGAAGAAATGTAAAGTTAATTGAACTCAATAGAGTTTTTTAGTTTATGAAGTTACTAGGTTTAAACTTTTTTATTATAGGGTTAAATATATATGTTAAAGGTTGTTTAAGTCTTTTTGCTAACGGTTGAAACTCATTCGTTAGAAATTTAAATATATTTGTTAAAGGTTTTTCAATTCAATTCAATTCAATTTATTGTGGTTTCTTTATATTACATAAATTAGTTATATATCTCAAAAATTTACTAACCAGCAATTCACATAAGCTGAGCTTGAGTGTGAAGTGCCGTGACAGAATTAAAAGTTATCTAATTAATATCTAATTATTAATGTTTTTCTTAATACTAGTTCAAAATTCAACGTACTTAGACTTAATTTAATAGCAAAGTTGAAATAACTAGTTTCATGCAAAACAATTATTAAAGATATCGGGATTGCTAAACACAAATTGCTTAAGTACTACTTTATAATTCTCATTATATTTAAGGAACCTTTAATAGAATTTGGTAAAATATGTATAAACTTTAGGACCTTTAGTACTTGCATGCCTTTATGATAAGCTTTTTTTTGCATCTAGTTGTAGCAAGAGGACAAATAGCCTGCCTTCTAGTCTGATATCTTATCGTGTGCAATTCAAAATTTGCCAAATTTACATACCTGAATTTGAGTACAGTGTCTGTGTAGATTTGCCGAACATTCATAACTTCGAATTGGGAGAAAGACAGAGTAGTAGAATAGTATTTTGACTTTTTTAAGGAAGCAAGATCGTCAATGCTGTGCAAATTATTTAAGGGCGTAATAACTGCCGAAAAAGTTGCGCCCCAAGCCAATACACATACTGTATTACTGATTGTATGATAGCAAAGTACACAATTCTCATATTATTAGCCTTAAGTATATTACATAAAATTCTTACTTTGTACAGCGTCTTTCTTAGTTTTTTACATAGATATACAATATGTTTATCCCACTTGAGCCTACTATCAATCGTGATTCCTATAGGTAGTTATAATCAGTAACTGTCTCTACCGGTGTTCCACTAACTTGGATAACATAATGTACATTATTTTCAAACGTTTTATTTCCAAAGTATAATGCTTTAGTCTTATCTAAGTTTAATTCAGTTTATGACATCTTAACTAGGAATAAATTAAGCATAGGCCGCGATTAGCTAGGAGAGTGGTTTGTGTCCAGTCCTTGCCTTTTGAATATTGCTACAGTGTCATCAGCAAAACACACAATATGACCCTGAATGCTGTTTTGTTCCAATTGACATAGACTGTTTATGTAAATTAAGAACAATATGTGGCCTAATACCGTACCCTGTGGTACACCACATCCAAGAATTATTGGACTACTTACTATTTTCCCTATTCTGACATATTGCACTCTACCTTGGAGATAGGAATCAAATAAAGAAAGCGCTGTACTACGCGTAGTCAGAGCGTACATGCAAAAAATGGAATAATGTGGTGAGAATTGATGCCACTGGTATAAAGTTAGTGGTTTTAATTGTTTGTCTACAAATTATACACTTCACTGTTAAACTAGAGCTTTAATACTCGATAAATTTAAAATACTAATAGCTCACTTTATCAAATTTCAATAAACGGAAAATACAAGATATATAATAAATATAATAATGTTGTTGCAATAAACTTTGTACTCACCTGATCTATGTTTGGCAGTTGATTGACTTGATTTCAATAACTTTAATTGAGGTTGGGACTGGGATATTCTTTATTCTGGTCGATACCCACAATAAAGTGAGGTGAGTAGTTCTTACTGCAGTCGAAACCCACAGAATCTTTATTGCAGTCGTTACCCACAACAAAGTGTTTTATTAGTAATTTTCTTATTACAGTCGTTACCCGTAATAAGAATCTTTATTGTAGTCGTTACCCACAATAAAGTGTTTAATGTTAGTAAAATTTCTTATTACAGTCGTTACCCGTTATAAGAATCTTTATTTAGTCGCTATCCAAATAAATCTCCTAATCTAATCGCAACCCAGAATAAGAAAAGTTTATTTCAATTGTCAACCAATCAAAGTGTTAGACTGTTAATAAAAATTCACAACACTAGGAAATACCGCTAAGAAAAAATTATCAAGTCAAAAATAATTACTTAAAATGTTTAAAGATAATTTTAACAAACTTTTCGATTTCATACATTTTTATTTCGTAGAAATATTTGGAAAATATCAAAACTTAACGCTCACAGCGCATCTAGGAGATTCAAATAATACGAATTTAACAAAATTACCTTCAATATATGTAGAGGTTTTGGAACAAGATACGAAAATCTGGCATCTAACAACTTTCGGAAATTAGTAGTAGTAGCTATCAGATACCTTCTAATTCATAGCACGTAATTAAAACAATCATAATCCTTTCCATAAAAAGAAAAACAACAACAACATTCTTTTAAAGAAAAAATTTTCATTTACTATGAAGTGAAGAATACTTGTCAATTAAATCAAGCTGTGAATCATGTTGTTGCCATTGCCACCCACCCGGTAAAGAACATACCTACACCAGAAAATTCTCACTTAACAGGTGTTGAATTGCCCAAATTAGTGAAAGGGAGTAGGTATCCCAGGTAAATCAATTTATTTATAACATAAGGATAATTGAAACCCCAATAGTGTGATATTCGTTCTAAGCAGGAGAGCCCCCTTACCACCGCCAGAAGTAAATCTTCTTGATGTGGAAAAACCTTTTAGGGATCTATTTCAAAAGTAAAAGTCAAGAACTTACTAATTGTATCAGAAATAGGAAACCTATGAACATAATTATTTGTGGAAAAGTAAATTTGACAGAGAGGGAAACATCTAAGGAAAATTATGCCTGAATTTTGTTTTGTTTAATTTTAATTTGAAGTTTAGTTGTTGATAGAAAATATTTTTAATTTTAAAAATTATTGGTAATGATATATTTTAATGATTTAGTTATGACCGAAAGGCTTTGCCTGTTATCGCGGGCACTTCTCATATTTCGATTCCGCTTTGTGAACCAAATTTTTTTTATTCCGACCATTGTTTTGAATTGAGTGAAAGTGCGAGTACCGAGGATTATGTTTACATTTTAGTTGAACAAAAATATCAAAAATCGTACGTGAGAAAATGCAAAATATTCTGATGCGAGCTATATGCATCAATGCAAAACTGTAATCCGATATGCACTTGTGCGCCCATCTTGAAATATTAATTTTAAGAGGGCGCGAATAATTGTGATAATTGTATGTATGTATGTACATACAATTAGATTGGATTAAGTAAGTAATGTACGTATGTACAGCGTACATACGGAAAAAAATGTAAGAAGACACTGTATATAGGTAAGTGTTCATACCGTGTGAGTGTAATGTGTGCCTGATAACAAAATGGAATTTATGCTAAATTTCATTTTGTTGCAGTCATGGTACTGCATTTTTAAATGTATTTTAAATTTTAAATGAAACTTTGAATGCATGAATTTAAATTAATTTTCAGGGTCAACTTTGCAATGTATCGATATATTTCATAGAGCAATATATTGGTGCATTGGTTGTGTTTTAGGAACCTGAGTCACAACATTCCTCCACCCTGGGGAAAAGAAAGTTTTATTCATTTATGAAGGAAACTTTCTTTCCAAATAACAAAATTAAAATTTATATATATATTAAAACGACTGTTATGTTGATAACTATAACTAATTACAAAATTGTAAGACTATAGTAAAATTTAATTAAAATATTCTAAGAGAAATTATGTTTTTGTTTTCTTATGTACTAGAAAATAAAAAAAGTTTGTGGCAAACTTGTACATACTCTTGTTTTTTTTTTTTTTAGGTACTAAAATAAAAAAGTTTGTGGCAAACTTGTACAAACTCTTGTTTTTTTTTTTTGATTTCCTTTTCAATAAAGAAGAAGTTGTGATAAAATTCAAATTTTCTTTATATATTTTCTGCTTGGTATTCTAAAGTTATTACCATACTATACTATACTTGCTATATTTAATTATTTATTATTATAATTTTAAACAAACGATTTAATATTAACTAATATATACTAAAATTTGCAATTACACGGAGAAATTATTGCGTTATTATTATTATTTAAATGTTATGATTTTTACTGCCATTTTTATAGTTCTAAGGCTTTTATTTTATGTATATGCCTATAATGTTATTATCTTATTTATTTATTAATTTTTATTAGGATATTTAAATAAATAATGTGTTTTTTATAAAAACTCTTATTCTATTCTACCTAGTCACTTGTTCTTGTTTTTTTTTTATAAATTTTATATAAATATATACATGTATATATTACCCAAACATATGGTATAAAAATATAAATTTTTTCTTTTTTTTTTCTTCGTCTAGGTTTACTTCCTTTTTTTTTACTAATAAATTCATTTTTGTTCATTATGGAGTGGATATGATTGTTGGAATGAGGATAGGGGTTGTTGAAAGTGATAAAAATTTGAGGAGAAAAGGTTATGATTGTCCGTACGTTAAACGTTTCCTGTGGATCTTCTTTGTCTTGCAGGAGTTATTTTGAATTTTGATTTTCTCGGTGCCGGAGTAGGCACAATCTCCTGTTTATGTTCAGGAAATATTTTTTTTTTTTTAGTTACGGGTTTTTGTGTTGTGTTTAATATACAGATAAACACATAGAATAAAGATAATTAAGGCAATTGCCAGGTACGATACTGTACAGTGGTGGATATGGTGATTGTTTATAGGATTTAAAAGAACTAATTCTTGGGTTTTTGGAAACGAATGGATTCTAGCACTTTCTTTAGTTCCGCGTTTGTTATAATCCTTAAGGGATCTGTTTCTATATACGTTTCATTTGGAGAAGACGTCATATTCCATATTATATTAGAAATGTTTATCGTTGGGATAAAATGGTAATTTAATTTGGACATTTTTACGTTATATCCGTGCAGGATGAATTCCTTGCTGCGATCATTACAACCGGGATTGATGTGCATGATGATCCATGCAGGGTTTGAGAACTAATGGAATCTTCACAAATAATATCTATGTGGAGGGATCCTTTCAGGGAGAAAAGTCAGGCATTCTGCTGCGATAACTGCGACAAATAGTAAACTTCCTCTAATGTTAAGATTGTAAAATTCGATGTGATTGGTTCCTTTTTTTATCAAGTTTAATTCACATTGGTTTATTTTTGTATTTGTGGTTAGTATAGGTGATGAGATTTTGCAGTAAAAATGCATTTGGTCCAACGATGCGCAATTGTGGATATCCTGGAGAGCTAATTCAACATGATGTTCACGATTGTAGTCGAGCAATATTCAATGGTAAATTCTGTTAGGATATATAAATTGTCCATGGGAAATCCCGTTAACCGCTTAGGACATCTCTGGGAGTGATGAATGTCCTTTTCTATAGTAAATTTTTCAAAAAAAAATTTTTTTACTGTCGCAAAGTTTCAATACGCCAGGGATATTCCTTTCATGGATTAATATACACGAACGATCCGTTCAGGAGTGTAGGTAATGGTATCGCCTTAAATATTTGATAAGGTTCTTTAGAAAGTAGCGGAATTCGGAGTTCTATAATTATTTTGTTGTTGAAAATATTTGCGGATATCGTGCTTAATTGGTAGATTTGTGAAAATATATTGTCTCTGGAATTTATAGGAAGCATTAGTGAATTTAGTAATTCTTGCCTAATTTTTAATAGAAGATCTTCAATATTTTTCGGTGATATTAATATAGGATGGATTTTTCCATGCTTGTAATCTGTTAAAAGATCTATTAACTCTGATTGGGTATTCTGATATCTGAATGCCATTAAAGAGACTAGTGAAATGAGTGATGCAAGTTCAATGTATATTTTGTTATCCAATGTTCTGTTTTCCATTAATGATGTAGCTACTTGCATTGAAATTAACTTTTTATGCATAACCATGAATTCCTTTTCAATTGCGGCTTTAGATTTGCTGAAATGTATGCGGTTGCTTCGACTATCGCGTTTTGACTTTTCATAAGGGATAGGAGGGAGTTTTGGTTTAAAGTAAGGTTCTGAATCTGCTCATCATATAGTTTGGCATCATCCTCGTTTAATGTACCGAAAGGGGCTTTGGAGATTGAGCCTGTTGCATTAAATAGTGCTCTTTGTTTCCTATTTTGGGTTACAAGTAACATATTCTTATATTCTATGTTTGCTAATATAAGATTTATTTGTAACAACGTACCGTTACAAGTGTGGCTCAAGGCTGAGTGTTTGTCCAGTTTCTGGCAAGTTGCTGTAATTTGCTGTGCGATGAACTGGATATTCCTGAACTCTGATTTGAAATTTTCCAGGTCGTAGAATGTCACTAATTTCCACTCGTTGGTGTAGTAATTAGCTCTGCCAATTTCTTCAAAGTAAATGCCTGCAGTAGCATTCAGCTACTTTACCTCTATTCCTGAGCCGTAGATTGAGGGGATGAATATTACACTGAATGCTATATGCATCACCTGGAAGATGACACTATGATAATATCTCTAGATGATGTTTGAAGATGATGAAGTTTTTACTCTGAGAAAAGTTTTAGGTCATTGTTATGGACTCTTTTGTTTTTATTATTGATTTTAATAGCGGAATTTTCGGGGGAAATAACTCCATCCTCCAAGCTCTATGATTTTCTGAAGATAGATTTACCGTCCGTTTTCGATATTTTTCAAACAGCCCTAACTTCTAAAGTAAGTCTTTTCTCGCAAAACGGGAAAATTGTTTGCTTTTTCACTTCTCCTGTCAAGTTTTATCGAAATCGAAAGGGCAGATTTCTCGAATTTTGGTCGTTTTATAATGGATTGACTCATAAGCAACAAAATTGTAAAAACCAACTAGAAGGTCAGGAAAAAGCTTTTCTAAAGAAAGGACTAATGGTGAATTCAACACAATTCAATAAAACCAAACAAGAATTGGACTGAACCAGAAGCTGTCAGATCTATTCCGAACTTAGCCCTATCCCGTACGGGGACAAACTGAAAAGAATGCAGGAAAATGTTCGTCTATTATGATTTTAATAAAAAAATAAACAAAGTCTCCATATATCCCTACTTTTATAACAAATAAACTTGAGTTTGAGGTTTTGTTCCGAATCGTAGCCACAAATTTTCATGGAACAGGAAAGTTAAAAACCGGTGCAGAAACTGAACATAGAGCCGCGTGAATAAAAAAAAATTACGTTCGGATCCAGCTCTGTGTCAGTTTGGTGAAGAAAATACTTTAGGTTTAGGAACCGTACGAGTTACGGTTCAGTTCAGGTGAAAAAAATTCACCAATAGTGTAAATTTTCTTCAAACCAATATAGACGTATCTCAACTTTTTATAACCAAGTCGAATCGACCATACATGAAGAATAGAAGAAGTTTAAGAACTTTTAATTTTAACGTTTCTAAATTAAATCATAAATACAAGAGGAAGAAACAAGCGCCTCGTCTGGGGTTGCAAGCCGGGATCTTTCCGGACAACTCCTCTTACTACTGAGCTAACGAGACAGATGCTTTTCCCTCTTGTATTTCTGAATTTTATCTAGCATATTAAGCCACAGTTTTTTTTTTAGCTGGCATTAACCATTAAACATACAAAAATACCAAATATAATGACACTAATTTTTTAATTAATTTTATATTTCGTGTATGCCAACATATAAGCAAGCATATCTACCTTAAATTTTTCTTCTATGATTATATTCGTTGTACCTATACTTTTGCAAATTAATATTCTGAAAAACTCTACATTTTTATTCAATCAAGATTTGGTAGCATAAAGTAGAAAATTCCACAATAAGGCGAATGACGAAAGGCGATAGGTAAAACCGAAAGGTGAAAACTAAAAGTAAAAAGCAAAAGACAAAAAGCGAACGGCAAAATGTAGGCGAAAAACGAATGACGTAAGGTGAAAGTCGAAAGGGACAATGCGAAAAGCTAAAGGTAACAGGCGAAAAGAGAAGGGCCAAAGACAAAAATAGAAAAGCGAAATGCGAAAGGCTAAATGCGACAGGAAAAAGGTGAATGGCGAAAGGCAATAGACGAAATGAGAAAGATAAAAGGCAGAAAGCGACAGACGATTGCCAAAAGGCGAAACACAATAATTGCACACAAAGCCTATTACTTGATGAAACTTTTTATGGGGTACGAAAATAGCTAACTAATGTTTTTATATATTTACTTCTGTTTTGCTCATATGTATCATATCTGATCGAAGAAAAGTTATTTGAGTCGTTCAATCGTTATTTGATCCAACTATTGTTAGATACGGAATTCCACAAGGAACAGTCTTAGGTTCTCTTTTATTTCTCCTGTGTACATATTCTTATACAATTTCCTTCGGCCCCCTCAAGCGAAAATTACCAAATATTCCTGTATGTTAAGTTGTTACAGTTTCCGCCTCATATTCGGGTAGGCTTGGAGAATACGTAGTCAGGCTGCTGGAACCGCCCAAGATCCCGAGGAAATTATTTGGAAGTCGACGTTTTGGTTTGGGTGGCGGCGGTTCCCGTTGTGGAATCCGTTACTTGGAGTACGTCCACTTAGTCGAGCGTTACCAGCGGAGTACCAGTTGGTAGGGTTGTTCGTGGGGAACACGCCAGCGAATACTTTTGGAATAAACTCTTGGTTACCTCGGGCCCCTTTAGGATTACTGTATTGTCGGTTCTTCGTTTGTTTTATTTTTTTTCTTCTTCTTCCTGATTTAGTTTGTTGGTCCGGGGTGTAAAATAAAGGCAAACTCTTACGTAAAACTTCTCTGTTTTATTTTTAACATAAAAAAAGACTTGGGATCTTGCTCTTCTATTCTTACAATAAATTTTTCTTTTTGATGGTTTCTAGAAGAGAGTCAAAGTTAAAGTTAATATGGCGGCTTTCTCACAACTTTTCTATCTCCACTTTCTATCTGATCGCTTACATTTTTTCTCGAGTGGCGCTACATACTTCGCTACTTAACTATCCTAACCTTAACTAGCGGCATCTACATCTAAAAGTTTCCATCCTTAGGAATTCATTTTGACCATTTTCTAATTTTACAAGTTTCTTAGTGATATTTAGTTAACAGTTTATTTTAAAATTCATCTTCACCATTTTTCTAGTTTTATAAGTTTGTTATTAATCTTTGGTTAATCCTTTCGTTCCGATACTTGCTTATCTTTTTATCCGTAGTTGTAATTTATTAAGTGTCAAATTATTCAACGGCTTTCGTTTTCCTATATTGGCTAAGAATCTTAATTTGTGCTTTTATTTCAGGGAATGTCATTATTCCGGTTTCTTTTATTTTCTTATATTGGCTAAAAAAATTGTGATTCGTGCTTTTATTTCAGGGGTTATTAGACTACTTAGTGACTTTAATTTCCCCGGTTTATTTTGAAATCTGGTAGATTTTCGGACTTTACTGAATTTTGCGAAATGGCCTGAGTGCAAAAGAAACAAAAATAAAACAAAATGTTGCATATTTCGTAAACTGGCATCCATCTGTCCATAAAATGTGGTCCAAAAATGTGTAGTCTTCCACGTCATGCTCAAGGATCCAGTTGCAGAACTCCCATCGCTTCCCAAAATTCGTGGGTAAGAGCTCCTGAACAGGTGTCAAATGGTATGGGTGCATTCTGGAGATGGTGTCGTGTATAATCCTAAAAACAGATGATCGCGAAACTCCAGTCTGAAGAGAAATTCTTCTTATGTTTATTGTAGGGTCTCTCCTTATAAGATGTCGTACTCGTTCTTCCGCTTCGACCGTAAATGCTGATCGTCGGGCGTCTTCTCTTCGTCTGCTGGCTGCTCCACTCTCCCGCAATCTTTGATAAGTTACTGCAAATACGGATCTGTGTGGTACTCCACGTTGAGGAAATGCTTCGGAATAAAGCGTTTGAGCTTCTCGACTACTTCCTAGAGCAGCGCCGTAAAAATATACAAAATCAGCGTTTTTATTTGTTATGGGTTGAAAAGATGTGGATATGATAACATATTTTGAAGAACTGCAATTTATATCCTAAGTGACACTTAATTAACCACACCCCACCATGAAAATGTCTTTACAGTGAGTGGTATTTTTGACTACAAACCATAGAGGATAATAAAATTTATGGATCAAAATAAACTTTGGAAAATTGCTTAGTATTAAAATGTAAATATTCAAACCGCAATGTTTACAGGTAATGCGCGTGCCCCTAAAAACAATGCTTCAGATTACCTGTAATTCGTCCAAAAATTGGAATTGATTTATGGCTTGCTTTAAATTTGAGGATGTGAACAATCAAGCGTACATGGGTTAGTGCAGTTGCGGTACAGTCACCACGTTGTCATCATTCCTTTCGAATTCGAATACATTCTCTGTTTTAATAGATTACTGAAAATTGTTGTAGTTATTTCAGAAAAATGTTTCACTTTGTTTCACTTTGTTCTGGTGAAAACCTTAAATTTATAAAATGGGATTCAGGTAAGACCTGCACATTTTATGTTATGATTTGAGAACGGTCAAATATTTTTGTGTGCTGTGAAGACTAACTTATAGAGCACCGATTGGGCTTTCTTCCAAGCGGAAAAAAAATAAGGTAAAATGTTGAGATAGTTTCATTTGAATCCGAAAAAAATAATTTTTTGACTCAAAATTTTCACTTTACAGGGCTATAACTTCGAAGACATTAACAACATGACAAAGAATTTCACACCTCCTTAATAAGCAATTGATTAGCAATCGATAAGAAAAAGACGCATTCCGATATTTAAAAAGACCTAAGAGATATTGGCAAACATGTTGAAGCACTTACTCAACACTAGGAAAAAACTTCAAACCCACGTAGCTCCCAGGGGGTGAAGTTAGACCCCCCCCTCCCATACATTTTTTTTCATTTCTTCCCGAGATCTATCACATCCTTTCATATGGCCATCCTAATTCGGGACACCCTGTATATATATATTATATAACTTTGACTTTGAATGGCGTTCACTGACACCACAGCATTCTATTTATTCTATTTTTTAGGAATAAAACAGAATTTAAAACTTAGTTGTATTCGCTCAAAAAAGGGATATTTATTAATAGAAATTGTTGGCAACACTGGTTATATTTAATTTTCAATCTCAACTTTTGTTCAAACAATTTTTCTGTTTTTAGTCGTAAAAAATGTCGTTCCCTTTAGTTGCAAGTATCATTTAAATAGAAAATCAATGCCTTATTTCTTTCGTGGACAAAAAAATCCTAACCCCATTGAGTTTCATCACCAATATAACAAATACCCACTTTTCATACAACTTTGTGCCAGACATAAACGGAACTGAGAGTTGCCTTAAACGATGGATTATTGTATACTCTAAACATATGTTATCAAAAATATTTTTTTTTCAATTAAGCGGAGAAAAGCTTTGGCGATCGGATGTAGCTTGAGCGACTATCTTGGACGAAAGAATTTGTCTACTTCTAGTGATTGTGCGGAATTGGTACGTCATTGAAAATGATTTCCTATGAGAAAAATGTTCACAACATAGCACAGGAAATTTAGTAACCGGAGTGTATGTGACCCAAATATATGAAAATTTGTTTTCTGGCGGCAAAAACATCCCGAGAAAATATTCTGAATAGGGAGAAATGTACACCACTCGATAGTACTCGGTGGGCCCTTTAATTTGATATGCAACACGCTGTATTGGAACCACCACCCCCACAGCCGGGGTTTCTACCCTCACAGCCGGGGTTTCTACCCACACAGCCGGGTTTTCTACCCCCAGCCTTAAAGTATCCGTAGAAAAAATTTTTTCTACGAATTGTAGCTGAAAATAACTTGAGCCGACCAGTGAAATCTGTTTTCTGATCGAACATAGCCTGACCGATCTAAAGTACGAAAAATCTAATACTCCTGTTCGAATCAAAAAGAGGGAAATACTAAAAAAGTGAGTATGGGGATGGGTATTTAAGCCTCCGAGTATAGGAGTGTGGGTACTCAAACTTCTTCTCAGGACCAAAGGAATTCGATTCTGTACTAGATTTTCCAAAATATACTAGTTCAAACTTTGACAACAATAAACATTGTTTATAAAATAGGTTCAGAGAATCATAATGCATCGTTTAAGACCGCTCATGCATGTTTATGTAGGCCCTTACATGGGCATTCCACTTTAAAATGGGCTTACAGATATCGGAGATGATTACTGGCAGAGTTAGGCCTTAAGCGTCGACGACGAACGACAATATTGAAAACGTGAATTACAGTGGATGAATTAGGTATTTTGCATAGAAGTTCAAGGCGCCACATCATTCCTGAGTATCTTCATTTTCGAGAAGTCTGTACTCAATGGATACCTCTCTTACGGATGGAGCAAACAAAAAGGAACGTTTTCAATCAAAACTCAAATTCTTGAATCCTTATCACATAGAAGGAAATGAACTTTTGAACCCAATTTATTCAATCAAGACCACCAAAAAACAAAACCCAGTTCACATGAATTAAAGCATCCCCAGTCTCCTCGTCTGAAAAAGTGCCAAAGGGAATTGAATAACGCCACAACTGTCTGTTTAGCGGTAGATTATGAAGGCAACATAGAAATTGGACAATATAAAAATAATCCTTAGGTGACTCAAATAAATAAGAAACTACTCGAAAGTTTCTATCTTCCTTAGCCCTTATACATAGACTAAACCTGAACTGAACCTGTGAAACTGAACTTCTCTGAAAAAGTTCACTTCCATGCCTATCTAAAGTTTGTTTGGTGTTTTTGCAACACTCCAGCGTTCAAGTTTTCTTCTTCTATCGTTTCTCTACCGTTGGCAAAAGTTGAATTAGAATTTTTAAACCTATAAAAAAAAATTAAGAAGAAAAAAAAACCGCTAGAAGAATCCACTCTGGAAAATAGGAGATGAAAGAAAATCCTGTTTGTTCCGCAACGGGGCAGTTACGAGTGCCAACAACAACACATTGCTGCTTCTGCTTCTGCTGCTACTGCTACTGCTTGAGATAATTAAAAAAGTTTCCAACTGTCCCAGAGGCCCTAATCCTGGCGCTGTTAACGAAAGCCTGGTTGCACCAGCGGAGAACTGGGTTTTAAGGATTGGTTGGTAGCGAATTTCCAGAGAGTCCAGAACTCTCCAATTTTGTAATTTGGTAAATTGCATTTTTGTGGCTGGGTTTTTGTCGCCACCCAGTAAATATGGTATTTTATGGCGGCAAGTGGAATCACGAAGCCTTGCATAGTGTTTTTATTCCCTGTTTTTCTTTCCTTTTTTTTTCCTTTATTTTATTTTTTTTTATGCTATGAGCAAGGCCAGCTAGATTAAGGAAATGATGGGTTTAAGTGACCCAGTTTTTAGCTGTGATTAACTTTTTTTCGAAATCATTTCACGTATAGAGGGAAGTGATATTGTAAGCAAAGAAATTATAGTGTGGAATTAGGAATTATGTGGGGGGGGGGGGGTATGGCATTCAAACGTCATCATTGGTCAATTCCGAAATTGAAATATATGCAATAGAAGAAAAAAATACTCGTTGAAAATTCTAGAATTTTTATATTGTTTTTCCTTGTTTGCATATCAATTAGGAGATTTGTTTCCAATTCACGTCGTATATATGTATTTTGGGGGTGTGTGATGTATTGAAATTTGTTTAGATTTATGCACGTCAGCCTGCCGTTTATGCTATAAGCCGCTGCCAAAATATAAAATAAATTTACTGGCATTGATTGAATATGCTGCTGTAAAGCCCACTTGCCGTTTGTTGGGCAAAACTGGAATTGTTATTACTATTTTCTCTTGATTTATTGTTAAAATATCCTGGACGGAAGAGATTTATTATATTTTTCAAATCGCAATGTTTTACGAAGGATTATATTTGCATGCTAAATTATTAGAGTATGGAGGAGTGTTTGTTAAGAGGAGATGATATAGGCAGCATATTTAAAAGGTTTCCAACTTTTTTACTTCGAATTTCTGATACTACATATGTAGGTACGTAGGTACCTACTATGAGTTAGAGAATCAAGAATTATATAATATCTGGATGTAATGAATAATAAATATCCACAATAGCTTGGAAAAAATATTTTCGAATCGATAAAAGGGGTTGGGTATGCTTGAATTAAATTTTAAATGTTATTAGATATTGCATTTTACAGGATTTAAGGAGATGCGGATATCAACACATGAAAATGGTGTGAAAATCCTTTTCTTATGAACTACACTTTTTCCAATTGTAATTTAGATCAGTCAATTTGTGTGTACATGATAGACACAGGCGTACAATAAATAGCTCTGCGATTTATTTAAAAGAATCTAAGGTCATTTAACGTGAATAAATAATAATAATAAAACAAATAACGAATATACATACATACCAGAAAAACAAATCGGAAATTTTTATAGTAACGCAAGAGTAATTAAATAGAAACAAACTAATAAACAATTATTCTAACAACGGTGGTAGAAGAACGGTAAAAGTTATGCGCAGGCAAGAAATTAAATATTTCTAACAATGCCAGTAACGTGTGATAAATGCAATCAGACAATTAGAAATGGACAAAACGTTAAGTGCATGGATCAGGGGCGGTTTCTCATTGGAAGCAAAGGAAGCACTGCTTCCCTTGACAAAATAAAAAAATCCAAACATAACATTTTGCTTTAAAATATTCTTAGAATATTTAAAAAAATGTATAAAATTCAAAGTAGTTTACTCCTCTGGCATCACTAAATACAACCTGAAATATTTTATAAGTAACGCCCAATTTTCTCCTACAAACTAAGAACATACCGCCCAGCCCAATGTCATTATATCGCTACTAACGTTCTGTATGGTACGCTGTCCAAAATGTAGCGTATGACTCACCCACCATCATTCCACCCAGCACCAGATCCACCCTGATTTGTCTTGTCAAGCAAGCTACATAATATTCGCGTGGTATAGATGGAACGGCATTAGAATCAAATACCGTTGCCACTGGAATCGCAGTGACGCTGAAATCCCTACAGCGTTTTTACAAAAACAAAGCCAATGTAAAAAGTTAAATGCATTTAACTTTTTAGACTCATATTAACTCAAGAGTTTGCATGCGTACGCTGGCCGCAGCGTAGCGTTTGGCAACTGATTTACACCCCGTGATAGTAACTTTCATTGATAAATTTCGAAGTTTATGCTGGTTCGGGTGGGTAGCGGTCTTGGTCACGATTTATTTAAATGCTGCCAGATGTTAATAATAAATTCGTAGCTTTTTTTAAATACCATTTATCCGAACTTCGTGACGAATATTGTGAAATTTTAGGAATAGTTTTAGAATAGTAAACGTGGATGGATTTACATGGATTTTTTGTTTTAGAATTAGTCAGTGGGCTTAATTGTTTACGTTTTTTGGAGTTTTGCGGGGAGGGTGGTAGCTACACTCATGGCGTTGTCCAATTTTGGCCGTGCGTAATACCCAATTGAAGCTTTTGCTGAGGTTTATTAAATGGCATATTTTCTTTTGCTCTATAAAAAACTTTATAACCGACTTTTTTCACGCGAATATCTTTAAAATGCGTGATTTTCGAATTTATGTACAAAAGAGGTACGTTCTTGCGGGGGCTGATTTTTCTTTTAAACGCTTCCGCATAATGTTTTACATATCTCATGTGAACATTTAAATTTTATATGTTTAACCGATGGGTTTTAATGTGAAATCAATTTTCCAGTTTTTTCATGTAAAACGTTTTTACATGGAAGTACTTGCATTAAAGTGCGATAATCTTCTAAACTATACTTACCGCAGAGGTAAACAATTACATCACAACATTCACAAAAGAACGTAAATGCAAGGAAATATGCATATATTAGATAGATTATCAGTACTATTACATGAAAACTTGAAGCATACTTGAAGTATGCTTGAAGTAATCAAAATATCATGAAAACGCTCATTCAATCCGTAAATTTCAACTTAAGTATTTGGAAAATTAAATTCAAGAAAAATTCAACTCAAGTAATTGGAATTAATTCAATCAACCGCCCTTCAAGTGGATTTCAAGCCAAGTATTTATGTACACGTACTGAATGTCCTGTTTTATGAGTTTTTAGCAAAAATGTAATGATTAAAAAATAAAATATGCATATTAAAAAAACTTTTTAAATAAATAACTTTCATAAATAAATTATAGGTCCGAAGTAAAAAATAATTTTTTCTTTCTACAAAAAAAAAAATTCATTGCAAAATCTATCCAATAACAATATTTTAAAATTATATTATCTGGTGTGACTTTAAATGTTTGAATGTTTTTTATTATAAAATTTTGTTAAACATATTTTATTCATATTGTGCAAAAATAAGATATTGACTACCTATAATATTACGTACGTTTCTGTTTAATTGCGAGACAATGTAGAATTCTTGCTTTTTTTTTTAGTATTCCGGCGAACGAGTATACTTAAGTATAATAATAATGGTAATTGAATTGAAAAGAATGAATTAGATGATTAGATTTTTTGCGTAAGTTGTGAAAGGGGATATTGAGTGAAATTTTTGTATTTGCTTAATTATGGGGCAGGCAGTACTTGCTGTCAATCGATTAAATGAAAGATACTTATGATTGCATCGCTGATTTATTTAACGATGATAATGGCTTCCTTCTCTTTCAAGAGCAAGAATAAATATGAATATTTATATTGTGTATTATTGACATCATTGACTATGATACATATATAATTACTTATAGTAGCAATGAAATAGTCTGAAAAGCGGGGCTATAATTTACATAAAATATATTGCTTCCCTTCTTCTGAATCCCACGAACCGCCACTGGCATGGATGCTTGTGGACATGAATTTTGTGCAAAATGTGCGGAATTTTCGGATTACGATATAAAAAGTGTACTTATCAAAAAGAATATCATATATATGTGTGATGAGTGCATACATTTCAGGAAAACAATACTGCAGAAATTTGAATGTGTGTTACAAGGTGTATTACAAAATAAAAACAAGATATCTCAAACCGAGTGTGGAATTAAAGACATTTTAAACGAATTAAAATCTATTGCTAAAAATGAAGATAAAATTGTAAGTGAAATACAAAAATCATCGACATCAAACGCAACATATGCCGAGAAATTAAAATGTGAACCACCAGTAATTATAAAACCAAAAGTGAAACAAAATCCAAACAAGACAAAAGAAGATCTACAGAAGAGCGTTGACCCCACAAATTTTAAAATTATTGGCATGACCAGTAAACAAAACGACGTAATTACAATAGAGAGTGAATCTAAGGAAGAAACCCTTAAAATTAAAAATGCATTGGAACAAAAGTTGGGCAATTCTTATGATGTACAAGTTCCTTTGTTGAGAAAGCCAAAAATATATGTGCCTGGAATTAAAATTAAATGGAGTGAGAATGAATTAATACAGAAAATAAGATTACAAAATGACTATTTAAATCACAATGAAATGAAATGTGTGAAAATAAGAGAGGTGCGACAAGAAAAAGGTGTTCGTTATAGTGCAATTATTGAAATTGATCATGATGGATTTAAGAAAGTATTAGAAAGTAAAAAAATTAATATAGGTTGGGACAGGTTGGATTGAGTGTATGGTGGTTGGTAGTGAAATGCACACTTAACGACTATCAACTAATGCTGGCTCTAACATATCGATCACCAAGCTACTCTGAACGGTAATTTTGCGAGAATATTAGGCAATGGATAAGTATATTCGAAGATTGGTATGGTGACGTAATAATAGCAGGTGATTTTAATATATACTGGAAGTCCAACACCACATATAAAAAGGAAGTACAGAGAATTACTCAAGATTGCGGATTTAGTCAGAAAGTAAGTGAATTTACTAGAATTACCAGTACTTCTAAGACGATTATTGACTATGTAATATCAAACTCAGACAATGTAAAGGTAAGAACAAATAGTAATAAAATCAGTGATCATGAAACATTAGAAATAGAAATTAATAATCACAAATCTAATAAGAGTGAAATTAATTGATTCGAGTATGTACGATACAATAAGGATAGCTTTCAGAATGAACTTAGAAATAGAGGGATTGAAAGAATCAATGAGTGTAATAATTTAAATGAATGTGCAGAGTGTTTAAGTGATGATATTCATGCATGTATAGAGAAATTTAAAGTAAAAAAGCAAATAGTACAAAACAGGAATGAATGGTTTACAGACGAATTGAGAGTTCTGAAAAGTGAAAAAATTAATAAATACATATGTGCTAAGTTTACAAATGAATTAAGAGATTGGAATGAGTACAAAGCAGTTAGAAATAAGTATAGAGAATAAAATATGCGAAACTAAAGATAAATATGTAAGAATAAATATAGATGATGCAAGCTCACAAAAGGAAAAATGGAAAGTTATTAAACGAACAGTATTGAAACAGACAAAGGACAAAATTAGTGAAGTGCAATTTGGTGATATTACGGTAAGCAATAGTCAAGAAATAGCAAATAAGTTAAATAGCTACTTTATTGAGAGTGTGGACCGACTGAATCAATCAATCCCAAAAGAAGAGTATTTTAATAACTTACATCAATGCGCGAGTAGATTTAGATTTAGTAATATAAGCAATGAAAAACTAAAAGAAATTTGCAAATCAATGAACAATAAAAAAGATTTTAATGGATTCAATAATAAAATAATATTAGATAATTGGAATGTGTTAGGGAATATATTGGAGAAATTAGAGAGAGAAGGAAAGTGCCATGACACTTGGAAAGAATAATAGTACCTGTACCAAAAATAAAAAATACTAGGAAATGTGAAGAACTCAGACCAATCAACACTCTAAATATTTTTGAAAAATTAATGGAGAAAGTAGTTCAAATACAACTCGAAAAATATTTGGAAGATAACGAACTAATAATGACACAAATATTCGGGTTTTAGAAAACAGCACAGCTGCGAAACGGCATTAAATTTAATAGTGAATGAGTGGAAAGAGACAATAGATGAAAAGAAGTTCATAATAGCAGTATTTTTAGATTTCAAACGAGCTTTTGAAACTATTAACAGGCACATCCTCATAAAAAAATTGAGTAAATTCGGAATAGTTGGTAAAGAGCTTGACTGGTTTGAAAGCTATTTATCTGGAAGGACACAGAAAACAAGGATACAGTCTGTCAAATCAACAGTTGAGGAAACTACATTAGATGTAACACAAGGCTCAGTACTGGGGACACTGTTATTTCTCATTTATATTAATGACATGCAGGAAATCCTCAGATCTTCGAAACCAGTATTATTTGCAGACGACACATTGATTTATTTAACTGGCTGTGATTTCCCCCAAGTGAAACTGGAACTTAAAGAAGACCTAGATATGTTATGTGAGTGGCTAAAAATGAATAAGCTTTTGTTAAATGTGGCAAAAACAAAATTAATGGTGATGAACTTGAACTGTGATAATGAAATTGAAATTAATGGTGAGACAATAGAGAGTGTAGACGAAATTAAATACTTAGGTGTGATTTTAGACAATAAACTGAATTTTAATGCACATGTGGATTACATTTGTAAAAAAAATAGGGAAAAAAATTGGATTCTTTAAGCGAATGCGTAATAAGTTATCTACAATGACTGCTATTCATATATATAATGTCATAATTAGACCTCATTTTGAATATTGTTCGACAATTCTGTTCTTATGTACCCCAACAGCAATAGAAAGGCTTCAAAAATTGCAAAATAAGGCCATGCGATGTATACTCAAGTGCAATAGATTTGCTTCGATAAGATGGATGTTGGAGGCATTGCAATTGATGAGTATCAAAGAAAGGACAGAGTTAAATGTCCTAACTTTTATATTCAACATAAAGATGAAGAGACTTCCGAAATATTTGATTCAACAATTGAACCTGGTGACGGATATGCAACCATATGCAATTAGAGGTGCTGATGTAACATATCGACTGTATCGACGTAGAACAACAAGAGCGCAAAATTTATTACTTTATAAAGGTTTGCAGAAATTTAATGAGCTTCCCATTGAGCTTAAGTGAGAGACAAATTTTAGTAGATTTAAAAGTGGATGTGTGCAATTCATTAGAAGCAAGTCATGAATAATTTGATAATTTGGAAAAATCTGTTTTTTTTAATGAAATTGTGATATTAGGAGCACAAGAAAACAATTAATATTTATCAACTTTTTGTGAATTTAAAGTTTGTTAAACTAATAAAGTTATATTATTATTATTAATTGCAAGACAATATTTGTAAAATTTTTATTTTTATTTCATTTATTTATTGATTTATTAAGTCTATAGAGAAAAGCTCATACAGACTAAGCACTAAAAGTAACTTAACATTAAGTCCAAAGGATATTTATATAAAATATATGAAAAAATAAATGTAAAGAATATCTAAGGATGTGCTTATCGATAAATTGGCTGAAACTACTACGTTCTTCAGTAAGATCTATGAAAGTACAAACAACGTTAAAATTTCGAGAGCAATGAGTGATGGGTTCAAACTGGCCGTAATAAGTTCTATGAAAAGGAATATATCATAAATCTCTAGATCGAATAAAAAAACCAGGCACATAAATTTTGAATAATGCAATCAATTCGGGTGAGCAAATCTTGTAGCAGAAAAAATCTCTGACAAACATAATACTAAAAACCTTTCTACGAGACTCTTAAGTTTGGAACCCAAATAACTGGCATCTGGCCTCGTATGAGGGAAGACCCGCTACCAAGCTAAGCCCGCGCAAAGCATAACGAGTAAATGATCTTTGTATAGATTCAATGCGTTTATTATGTAAAGCAGTAACAGGGCACCAAGCTACAGAGGAATAATCCAATATGGAGCGAACCAATGAAACACATAAAGCCTTTAAATTGTAAGGGTCTTGAAAAACAATGCAGTTACGCTTAATGAAACCGAGCATTTTAAATGCCTTGCAATATGCAAAGAGCAGTTTAGCTTGTTATCAAAAATGATACCAAGATCTTTTATCTCAGTAATCCTATCTACAGTAATGTCTTTGATTAGGTAATTGAACAAAATAGGATTAATGCAACGATAAAAGCTGAAGCTCTCACACTTGCCAGAATTGAGTTGCAAACAATTTAACGAGCACCAAATCAGACGAAAATAGTTTAACAGCATCATTGATATAACAAATAAACAATAGGGGACGAAGATGGCTGCCTTGAGGTACCCCTGATTTAACGATAGATTTAACGGGATTTAAGATTTTAACGGGATTTAAGAAAATAAATTTTTACACACTGCGAGCGATTTCTTAAGTACGCATTTATCCACTAAAAACGGAGGAATGAAACCCGAAGGAATGCAGTTTCTTTACAAGCAGATCAATATTAACCCGGTCAAAAGCTTTAACGAAGTCAGTATGGATAACGTCGACTTGCGCACCATTTTCAATTTCGTTAATCCAAAAATGTTTAAATAATACCAAATTACTTATTGAAGACTTACCCTTCACGAAGCCATGTTGCTGGGAGCATATCATTTCTTTTACGTGAAAATAAATCCTGTTCATTATTATGCTTTCGAAACAAACACTTGGGAATAGGGACAAGTTTGGCAATTCCTCTGTAGTTTTTAATTGAATGCCGAGAATTTGCTTTGTATATGGGAGTAATAAAAAAAAATTTGCACTGGTCTAGAAAAATGATTAGTCTAAGTGAAACATTGCAAATTATTGTTAAAGCAGGTGCAAGAGTAGCATTGCAGTTTTTAAGTGAAATGTTAGGAACTAAATCGTGACCGTAAAAAACATCATTGTTTAAAGAGCTTAGCGAGTTTTGTATTTCATTAAGATCCAAAGACATGGAACCAAGATCAGCAATAGCAGCATCAGAGGTATCCCAAGAAGAGCTATTCTCTCCAATATAATTACTTTTAAATAAATCAAGTCGTTTTTTGCCAAAGCAGTAGATTGGTGTACTGTATAGTGTCACAGTATAATCACCTCCGACTGTGGTGTTATCTATAATTTCTTCCTAGTGCAAAAATCTCTGTTCCATAACGCCAAGGCACCCGAATGTTGCTTTTGACATCGGCTTTGTCCTTAGACAAAATATTCTCAATGGGATTTAACATTGGACAGTAGGGTCGTAGCCACAGCAGGAATTCTATCGTCCCATTAATGATTGTTTATAGACTTAAATGGCAAGGTGCGTTATCTGCAAGAATCATTGAATCTACCATTTGATTTCCCATATCATTCCACTGTTGCATTAATCTGCTTACCAAGCTCTTCTCTTCAGCGTTCCATATATAGAACTGCTGTAGTAGAAATTGCTCCAATCAAATGTATGTTAGGACCTCTTAATCCTGGAAGATGTAGGATTGCTCTATGACTAGCTCTTGCTCGGCCCCTTGTTCGACGGCAAAACAAATTAAAATTAATTTCATCTATCCAAACAATTTGTTTCTCCTGCTGTGTAGTGGTTCAAAAATTGAACATATTCACTTTTTTTTGTAGTGTCTGCCTTCTAAACTACGGTTAACACAAACACCAATTTGCGAAAATTGTTTATAATTTCTAATAATAATTATTATGATTTATTCAGTCTACCGATTTTAATTATAGAAATTATACATTAATACATTAATTAATAGCTAACTTTTTTCCTTAGAAATATACATAGACACATGTCAATTACAAAGTTATATAGAATTATATCGAGTTACAAAGTTACATCGAATATGTCCTTAGAAAACACAATTAAATGTCGATTGAAGAATTAATTAATAGCAAGGGTTAAGGAATAATGCAGAAAATGGAAGTAAACTAGGTGGAAGGAGAAGCACAGGATCAAGTCGAGGTGGAATTCGAACTCACGACCCCAAGGATGGTAGCCAGCGCGCTTACCAACTGAGCTACCGAGGCTGCTTCAATATTATACTACATTCCTCTGCTGCCCATGAAAGCATCAAATGAATTTGATCAGTAAGAATTGCTGGTTTTGTCCCTCCTTTTGGAAACATTTTTTAACGCCCAAATTGGATCCAGTGATATGCGGTTTTTAATTTTATCTCCAGCATAGCAGCCAAAGCAAACCAATCATCACCTCACTTCGCACATTTTACTAGCCTTTCACGATATTTGTCAGTATTTTTGTTGTACTTTTTCTTTCAATGGCATCAGTTCCAAAGGTAAAAACTGTATAAACAAATATTAATAATAATATATAGAGTAGGAGCTGGAGGGACTTGAGTTTGCAAAATATGAGGACAGCATTCTGCCAATTGATACAAGTGCAGAAAAGTGTACCAGAAACCCTGCTGGTTCAATTTGTTTTTATACCCTCTCCTCTTATGCCACTAGTAAATCGATTGAGCACATGCTATGGAGTTATTTTAATGATTATTTTAGTTACAATTGCTTTTTTTTACGAAGAAGATTTCTCGTCTAAAAGAACTGAAATTTATTGAAAATAATTTCAAACAAATTTACAAAATGCATTTAAGTGCAAAGGAAAAAAATTAATGAACTTTTCGACCCAGCGATCAGAGAGGTCTCATCAGTATGGTTATCTCTAATCGCCTACCATAGAAGTTCACTGATTGAGGTCAAACCAATTGCCCATATAAATCCTTTTTATAAAAAATAAGTATGAATTATATGGTGGCAAGATTTCTCATTGCACTTTTCAAATTTCTTGAAATTCTATGGTAGGCGATCAGAGATAATCACACTGATGAGACCTTTCTGATCGCTGGGTCGAAAAGTTCAATAATTTTTAAATCCTTTATATTAACTTCACCGCCGGGTTTGTCTGCAGACTTAGACTTGACGCACTTCCCGGTATCCAATCGAGCTAAAATTTTCCACATCGATTTGTCGTCGATGAGTATGCACTTTGACAACACTCACACACATGTGCGCGCGCACACGCACACACACACACACACACACACACACACACACACACACACACACACACGGGCGTATCATTATGTTTTTCCAAAAAGAAAATTGTTAGGAAAAATACTAGATATTTTTATGACTTTTTGAAATTTTGATTTTTTTTGCCGGAGGCTCTGGGCTGTTCAAATTAGTACCGAAAATTGTTTGTCAGGTGAAAAAAAAAACTAACTGTGCACAAATTTTGCAATATTTTATGTCAGTGAGTGATTAGTGCAGTGATTAATATCACATCAAAATTTTCGTCATTTTGGCAGTCCGATCTTACTCAAATGAGTTCAAATTCAGATTCTAAGTTGGTTGATTCGCAATAATTCTTTCTATTCTAAAACTTACATTTTCAGAAGCTTTCTCGTCTTTTCAAAAGCCTTCGAATCAAACCCGTAAAAACAACATTTTTCACTACAAATCCTTTATTATTATTTATTTAGTATGATAAGTCGAGGCTCACCGTATTGATTGTATCATTATTTCATTTTTCGGACAACATTCCTCTTAATTGATTTTTTAAAACTGTAAATATTCGTTAAAAGGCAAATCAAAAATTCGATTGAATTCAGTCGAATTAAACTATATAACACGTGGGTCATTAAGTCCCGGGACTGACACATAGATGGGGCTGCCAATGCCATGTCGGTTTTATTTTTCGATATTCCAACCTTCAAAAAATACGTGTAAAAATTTCATGACATTCGGTTCAGAGGTCGTCGACATATTGAGGGATAAGTGACGCTACATTTTAGGTTTGTTTAATCGAGGGATACAAACGAATTTCTTGTGTTTTTAAATGGGAAAAAATACCGCTAAAGCTCAGCAATGGCTTAAAAAGTGTTACCGGGAAAAGTGCCTGCCCATCGAAATCAACCATTTGCCAATAGTATGCTGATTTTTAAACACAGTCGCACAACCAACGAAGACGCAGAGCGCTCAGGTCATGCAATTGAGGTGGCTACGCCCGAAAACATAAAAAACAAGTGAAAAAGCTAGAATTGGTCTAAGACCAATTCGCATGATACCCTAGATGAATGCCGGTATGAAATTTCGTATGGTCACCCATTTGAGCAATTTTGATCTTTTTCATTGGTTTCTCGCATATATTTCTAGAACGGCTCGTGTCGGATAGAAAAAAATGAATATAACCAATTTTATAGAATTTCTTATTCTGAAGAAGTTTTTAGTACAATAAAAATGTCTAGGACTGATCGTTTTCAAAGTATATGTAAAAACCAAAATTTTTATATGGCAACACCAAGAAGGGGTTGCCCGATTTAGTCCATTTTTGAAATTTTATTTGCTATTACTATGAAAACAGAGTGTACCAAATTTCAGCTTTCTATAGCGACGTGTTCTCAGGTAGTGTCCAAATATATAGTGGAAAACGAAATTTTTGTATGGCAACCCCACGAAGGAGTTGCCCGATTTGTCTCATTTTCGAACCTAATTTTACTTCTTTTTTTTTTAATGTTCGTGTACAAAATTTCAGATTTCTAAGTGAACGTGTTCTCGAGTTATCGTGCGAACGGACGGACGGACGGACGGACGGACAGACGGACATGCAAAAATCAAAATAACTTTTAATTTTATGCGGGGGTGTCGAATCCATTTTGCTCTACTATCATTATTTCTGTGCGTTACAAACGGAATGGCAAACTTAGTATATCCTATAGATTTCATCTAGGGGTATAAAAATCTGAAAATTGTTATGTCCGAGAGAACAGTGAAGTTAATAGATAGCTGACATATGCCATGTTTACATGCAGGATTGAACCATGGTTGAACTCGGGTTCAAATTCATGTATACGCGGCTCGAATTGAAATTGAGTCGACTCGACTCGACCACGCTTGGCTGGTATAGTCGAGTCAAAATGGTGTCCTAAAAACGCGGGTTTAGTACTCGAGTTTGCAGCTAACAGTTGGGATTTGTTTTGTTTGCTCCTCCAAAGTTTTGCTTTGTTGTATATTTTTTGTGAGCTTATTTTGTTTATTTAAAAAAACTCCGTCACCAAAAATACCATAAATAAGATGTTATATTGAACTTGAACACTTGCAACTATGTTTTGGATTGGACCTCAACTCAATCTCTCAACACTGCGTGCTCAAAAACACGAGTCGAAAACTCAACATAATCTTTCAACTCTGCATGTAAACATGGTAATACTAAAGATAGCAGAAGGCACCATATTCAATATTGTGCATGAAAATTTGGGTATGAAAAAACTTTTTTTAAATGGGTGCCGCACTTGTGCACAGCGGAACAAAAACAACAACAAATTGATGATTCGGAGTGCTGTATGAAGCTGTTTAACCGTAATAAAAAGGATTTTTTGCATCGGTACATAACAGTGGATGAAACATGGATTCATCAATATACGCCGGGGTCGAAAAGAGTGTTAGTCGAGTGGAGAGCATAGGGCAAAAGCCGGTCAAAGCGTCCAATCACACAACAGTCAGCGGGGAAGATCATGGCATCTGTATTTTGGAATACGCACGGAATATTGTTCATCGACTTTCTTCCGAAGGGCAGACGATCAACAGCGACTACTACATTGCACCGCTGATTCACCAAGTCAATGCACCGATCCACAAATCGATTAAAATGATCGTGAAATTCAACGATTTGTGATTGGAATTGCTTCCACACCATCCATATTCAGATTTTGCAAAAAAAAATATGTTTTTACTGGTTAGTCCCAGGAATTAATGACCCACGTGTTAAGTGGTTGGTAGAATAAACGTAAATAAAAGGATGATTTTGTGCATTTTTGTACTTATTGAAAAACGTTTTGTCAAATAAATTTCCTTTGTAGTAGACAAATCAGTCAATAGACCCACTACAGACAGTTAGTCCCATGGAACAGCGTTAAGACTCTTGAAGTGCTAAAAATTTGGAATGTTTCCTATATGGCTCCTATATAAATCTCAATCAACATTTAAGTTCTTACATAGATCTTGTAATTCTTAAAGAATAACTATAGAGTGTTATATGTACATTTGTTGTTTTAAATGAGTCTAAAAAGGATAAGTCCTATATGAAGAAGGAGATCACTTGGAAATTGTGTTCCTATTCCAAAGCTCAGAGGAGATGCTAAAGTGTCATGTTGCGGCATGCGGGTAGTACAAAGCCGAGGAAAAGTTTAATATACTATCCCCCCTTTGCATGAGCAGGTTGATTAAGAATAGTTAAATTAGAATTACAATAACGAATTTAATGGATGAGTGGAAAAAATAAGAGAATCCGGTACATATTATAGGAAAGAAGAAAAAATGTTGGCCCCAGTATTGCTTCACCTTCAGTGCTGCTTACTACTATGGTACCAGGTATGCATAAATATTGTGAATATATAATCGGTAAACCTTTATCTAATTTTATAAGACAACTCATAAATTTTAGATGTTCAATTCGAAAAATTCCCTACTATAATAGATGATGCTCCAAAAATTGTTCCTAATGATGATGATCAGTTTGATGATGAAGAAAATAATAAAAAATTATTGATGATGTGATGAAAAAGGAAACATTTAGAATTGCTCTGAAGGTGTGGGCTTTGCAAAATAGTATATCACAAAAAGCATTGAGAGAGCTGTTCAAAATTTGTAATAGACACACTCCGGACTTAGTATCTACTGATCCAAGAACATTGCTCCGCAGACCATCAAATAAAATGAATCGTGGTAATATTGTACAAATAGGATCATCCCATCGGATAGTCACTATTGGCACCAAGGGCTCGAGTTTTGTTTTAAAACAATTTTTCCAAACATTAATCAGCCAACACAGATATCGATTAACATAAACATAGACGGTTTGCCAATTTTGAAAAGTTCGAATTGAACAATTTTGGACCATATTATTTAATATTCACGAATTTCCTGATGTTTCTACAATGGTCGCTTTGGTTTTATTGTTTCATTTTTCAAGTCAAGTCAAGTCAAGTGTTCTTCACACGCGATTAACGAAATAAAACGAATTATGGCGAATTTATTACCGAACCGATATCCCGGGATATTTGAAAAATGCTTACGTACAGGCTTTAATTTTGGCCTAGAATTCACTTTTGTCTTTGATTCACTTTGCACTTTAATTGTTGGAATTTATATTAACTTAAGGTTACACGATGTCGAAATTATAACAGCCTGTTGCGCGACGGCAAGCTGTGTTCTTGTCTGTTATTTGATAATTTTGGAATTTAGAGGAATAGGGAAGTTTGATGGTAGTGGGAAGTTGTGGAATGTTAGAGATTTCTCTAACTTGTTTGTAAGTTGGAGACCGGCGTTTCTTCCAACATGGTGAGAAATATCCCCAAAAGTCCAGAATGGTTCAGCGTTGATAAATCCCACGATGATCGAGATGCCTGGATGTTGTCCTATCCACGATGGTGGCTTCCGGCACTAGTGAAGAAAGTAAATCTTTCGCCCAGGTAATAAATGTTTCTCGTTGTCGAGTTAATTAGGTGGAGAGGTGATAAGTAGTGGTGATTTTCAACTTGAAGTTGCGTTGAAAGCTGGCTAATGAGGGGGTTAGGATGTTGAGAAATCTTCTCAAGTTGTTTGACCGCGAGAGAAAGGAGATAGTCCTCGATTGGAGTGATGTTTGCACTGTCATACAAAAAGGTGTTGGGAAAGTAGTGTCCGTCAGGTTTTCTATACACTCCTGTACAGGCCCTTAGGATCTTTCTTTCGAGAGCGCTAATTTGCTTCATATAGGATGGTGAAATTGGTGTGCCAGATGGGGAAGCAATAGCCTATGATTGGGCGGATGAGCTGTTTATATATAAGCAGCTTTGTATCTTTCGGGAGACCGTTTCTCCTTCTGATAATAGGGTTGAGTAGGGAGTAAGCGTAGTTTGCTTTCCTCAAGGTTAGCTTGGCGTGGTTGTTGAATTTCAACAGATTATTGAAAGAGACACCAAGATATTTGGCGTTCTTTGAAGGCTGGAGCTTTTCGTTATTGACTTCAATTTCTATGTTGTTGGCTCGTGTGGCGAGAGATTGGGTCTTCCCCTTGTGGAGGGGGTTTCGGATGCAAATCATTTCAGATTTGTTAAGGTTGATTTTGATGCCCCATTTTCTGTAGTACTCGTCAAGTTTGAGGACATGCCGCTCCACTTTCGTAGCAGCGAAATTGGATGGCATGGAGTGGGCGTACGTAAGGGAGTCATCAGCATAAAGTAGTGTGGTGGAATTTGAGTCGTTGGCAGGCTGGTCATAGGTGAAAAGATTGAAGAGAGTTGGTCCGAGGAGCGAACCTTGGGGGACACCAGCACAGACTGATATTTCCTGAGATTTGACATTCTCAATTTCTATGAAGAAATTCCGGGATGACAGAAAGCTATGTATAACCGGGTGAGATAAGGCGGGAACTCGAGGTTTATAATTTTGAATATTAGCCCGTTTGTCCAGACTGAGTCAAACGCTTTCTCTACATCAAGGAAGCAGCCTACTGTCTGCTCCCTTTTGTTGAGGGCGTTTGTAGAATCAGAGAGGAATTTGAGCAAAGCGTGAAAAGTGGGAGTGCTGGGGCTTGAAGCCGAATTGCGAATCTTGTCTGATATTTAGGTCGAGGCAGGTATTTTCTATGTGTTGGCGGACTATTTTCTCGAAAAGTTTGCCCAGGTTGGACAGAAGAGAGATAGGGCGGAACTCATTAAGGGTTTTTCGAGTTTCCTTTTTTGGGAATTGGAACTATGCGTGCGGTTTTCCAGACATCAGGAAAGTAAGAATTATTGAGACAATTATTGAAGATAATTGTCAGAAATTCTATGGCGACAGGTGGGAGGTTTTTGATAACTTTGTTTGAAATGTTATCAGGGCCGGCGGACTTTTTACTTCTGATAGTCCTGATTAGGGCGAAAACGTGAGCAGAATTTGAAAAGATGCTTAAATCATCCGGATTTAAAGACGTGTTTTGTGGAATTAAAGATTGTGGCGGAGGATCCTATAGCCTGTGCAGTGAAGTCATCAACGGTTGAGTCTACAGTGGTCCTAAAATTAGCATCGCTTAGAGAAGAGTTGTCTTTGAAAGTGGATTGGAAATATTCCGCGAAGGCGTTGCATTTTTCGTGGGGAAGGTTGTAAGCGTTCGAGCCACTTAAGATGGTTTTGGGGAGTTTTGCTTTCCTGTTGCAGATCCTATTTATGTCCTGAAAGCCGTGTGGACCGGGTTGAATGGAGGCCAGTTTATTCCTAAACTCTTGATCGAGAAACATTTTCGTTTGTTCCTCAATAATTGTTGACAAGCAATTAATTTGCGATAACACGGTTCTGTAGGCTGAATTGTGGCTATTAAGGGTTCGTGTGAAAAATACGGTTAAGTATTTTTCGAAGTTTCTGCCTAAATTTATATAATTTTTGCAGTTGAGGAGGAAGATTTTTGTATTTGTAGTGTTTGCTTGGCACTACACTGGAAAAGAAGGCGACATTTCCTTCAATGGCGTTGTTGAGGAAGTCTTATGGAAGTCAATTTCCAAGTTCGAGAGATTCCGTTGCGAGTCAGGGAGATTTCCTGTGAGGAATTGAGAGAGCCTGTCCTGAAATTGTTGCCAGTCAATGTCTTTGAGTGAGGTTGAGGCTTGGGGGGTCTGAAGTCAAAATATTTAAGGGTACGCTGAGGGTGATTGAGAGTTCGACTGCCAAGTGATCAGATTCAGCCATATGAGCTGTACAAACGTAATTTGAGAATTGGGGAAGAAGATTAATAAGATTAGAGGTTACGATATAGAAGTCAAGAGTTGACCCAGAACGTGTTAAGGTCGGAGTGTCCTGCGAGACGACGACGAAATCATGGGTGGTGTTATAGAGAAGCCAGTCATGTACTGTCTTGCCTGACGGACTTACGACAGAGTCATTCCATAACGGATGCCTTTTTTTTATATTATTAAGCCAAGCCTTGCGTTGAAATTCACCACCAAGCACCGTGTAAGTGAAATTGTCCGAGATTCGAGCAATGCTGTTCATGTTGTTCTGGATATCAGCTCCTGTGGCGTGGCATCTATTATATAGGGCGATTAAGAGAAGAGATTCGTTGTCACGAAGCTCTAACTTGACAGCAGTGCATTCCATATTGGATAGGTTACTTATTTTCACCTCTTCGAATTTAAGGTTTTCCTTAATGAGAAGCGCAGTGCCTAGGGTGGTCTCAGATTTGTCCTGGCGGACGAAGTTGTAGTGCTCAAAAGCTAACTTATGTCTCTCAGTGAGGAGAGTTTCAGAGAGGAACATAAACGTGGGTTTATGCTCAATGAGGAAGAGATTTAGTGCTGCTCTTTTGCTGTGCTTCACCAGCGAATTGCAGTTAAGTGACATAATTTTCAGCTTACTTAATTGCCTAGACATAGTCCAAATGCAAATTGAAGGTAAGCTGCTTGTTTTTCCGATATGGAAGAGAGCTTCCTGTATTTAGGAAGGAAATTATTGATTTTTGCCCATATGGACGAAAAGGTCGCAGCTCAAATAGCGACTTGGCTTCTTTGGTGCAGAAATCGTCAATTTCAGATACTCTTGGTTTACTAGGAGCTGCCTTGGGGGCAGACGTAGGTGCTGCGTGAGGCTTGGGAGCTGTGGGTTTGACAGAATTGTTATTATTAGACGTGTTTTTAGAGATTACCTGGGCGAAAGATTTACCTGGTTGCACATAGTTCCTTGTGGCTTCCTTCACGAAGTCTTCACGTTGTCGACGCTCCTCGGTCTTCTTGGCACGTTGTTGTACTACCTCCTTGTACTTGGGGCAGCCTCTGTAACTGGCTGGATGTCCTTCAGCTTTACAGTTGACGCAATATGGGCCACCTTCCTTCTCGTTATTCCTCTCGCATTGTCCCTGGTAAGTGTACATTTTTGCACTTCACGCATCTGTAGTCGACCGCGCAGTTCCTCGCGACGTGGCCGAAAGCCTGGCAACGCTTGCACTGGGAGATTCCAGAAGCGCGGAATTTTTCCCAGTAAACGATCTGGTTCAGAAGGCGATTTGTGGCCATTATAAATTTAATATCGTAATTACCTCCGAAATTAATTACGAAGGAATTCGATTCCTTGCTCCTGGGTGTTTTAAAAATGCGTCACAGAGTTAATTGTGAATCCACGCAATTTTTCAACGAGTGCTGCCTTCACATCCTCGGCCTGGTAAGTATGCTGAGCTCCTCTCAGCAGGAGTATCGTCGTCCTTTCACACTTAGGCGTGAACGTATAGCTCTGCACTCCGATGTCTTTGATGATGCTGAATATTGTCTTGTGGTCGTCCTGTGAGATTGGCTTAATAATGCACTTGGTGCCCTTTGCCGTCTTTATGTAAAATTTGGGTCTGCTTTCTAGCTTATCCAGCTTGCTGTTGAATGCTCTGACGTTCAGATTCTGGCATACAATTGGTGGGGGTCTCACCGCCTTTACTACCTTGGCCGCAGTTTCTTTGGGCTGGATCTCAAATTCGTTCCGGTTTCCAAGAATTTGGTAGAATCCACAGAGTTCTCCTCCCCGGTTGGTTGCTGCTTCGATCCTGATGGCTTCCTCTTGGCTGGAGTTCTGCCAGATTGAGGAGACGTCTCTGGGCTATTCCTTGCTCTCCGTTTGTTGTTTTCCACAGCAGTATAATTGTTTTCTTCCTCAGACGATTCCGAACTCAATGAAGATGACTCGGTTGAGTCATTGGTCATTTCCACATCGGTGGCTGTTTCATCTATAACATCAGTTGGCGACGTGACATTGTCATCGAACAAGCTTCTTGCTCCTTCCTGTATGGTGACTTCCGGGAGGCCAAGTTCATACTTAGTGTACAACCTTTTTAGGCTGCTGTCAATAGCGGCAATAAGTGCCCTTTTTCGGCTTCAAACCCGAGATTTTTATTACTTATATTAATTTCACTCATTATGTGTGTCCTTTATCACTGCAATTTATTTAATTGTTTAATTGTGTTTGTCTGTCACTAACTTATAAATGTATGTGTCTATATCACAATGTGTCTCTATCACAATCACCACACATAAAACTTTATATTTAACAGTATGTGTCTCTATCACTATTCTATATATTAACACTATATGTGTCTGTATTTCGTAACCACACACTGGCTTAAACATTTACACGGGCAAAATCTATATATATGTATGAATATTTGAAAGTAATAATTTCAATTTCAGAATTGATGTTGTCACTTTGGCTTATACCACACTGAATGGACAAGACACACTTGAAATGTTGTTTCATTTTTCCTTCGTCTATATGGTTTTATACACTCAACTCAATTCTGATAGATCGAGTTGAGTGCTTTAAATTAAAAATATTAGCATATGCAAATTTATTGCAACTTGTTCTTTTCAACTGTCAATAATCTTTTAAAAGCAGACTATGCTGGCTGATTCGAGAGGAATTTTTTTTATGTTGCTGCGTCATGGGGTGACTAATGTCATTCCCAGCGGATTTGTTTTGAGTTTTTCGTATTATAACTATTGACTGAAATACTTTTTGAATAGGTATATTAAAATATATAATAAAAAATTAGTTTCTTCGGTTAAAGTCACTTCGGCAAAAGTAATTCTGTGCTAGGGGTGAAAAAAAAAGAAATTTCCAAATAGAACATTTTTTCATTTTTATAAGGACGATTGAAATTGAGACGAATAAATTTGTGACAATTGTCGCCAAAGCAGGCAAACAACCAATTGACAGAATTTTTCGCCCATACCTTGTTAATCGTTATATCATTACCACGAAAGAGGAACATAAGTGCTATATGAATGTTTTTGTTACGGTATTTGCTCTACTATGCTTATATAGCACTACAAATGCCATATAAAAATATCTATTCTCAACACAGCACTTTACATCTTTATATATAGGAATTTGTTAAGCACTTTTATTCCTACTCATGTAGGTGTTGAAGTCATGGTAGGAAGTTTTCTGTGTTATATCCAGTATTATAATCTTTAAGGTAGAACTGAAGTCCTATATTATCTCTTTCTTATGTACCCCCTATCCACTAGCCATGTTTGCTGATTATTTGGACTGCCATATTTGTAATAAAAAAAAAAACGCATTTTTATTTATGTTTAAATTAGCTTAGAAACATGAAAATAATGACATGTAAATTTATTGAAAACTAGATAAATTCACATTAGTTCCATTTATTTGGAGAACCAAATGAACATAACAAATGTGAAAAAATAATTTTAATATTAAGAAATATGTTCCTCAATCATATTTTATAATACCATCTTTTTGTGTTAAGTGAAAACTTTCTATAGGACTCTAAGTCACGCATGTATAATAAGTTCCACATGAATAATAAATTTGTAGTCTCTACTTGGATCTATTGTCTTTTAATGATTTTACATTAGGATCACTTCTCCTATATATGATAATTTGTTCCTAAATATATTATTACATAGGAATATATTTAATTCCTATATAAGTGAAATAGACCAATTTAGGAAATCCTACAACAACGTTGTAACACTAAATTTCTACAATAGGTAGGTATATAAGCTCTGAGCATCAATATGAGATTACGATATAAGTACATTATAGGAATAACTATTTCTATATCAACACTAAATTTTATTCCCGAGCATGATATGGGATTCTTTACTTTAGCACTATAAGAGTCTAGTGCAATTCCCGGAGAACTCGGTGAGACAATAATCTGGCTTCTTATGACATCTTAAGTTCGCAAGATTTATTCCTAGCAGAGCTCCGACCTTTATTTAGGACAAAAATTGTTCGTTGGGGTGCCAACTATGAAAGTTGATGTAATTTTACAACTTGTGTAAATTCATGCCAGCTATATCATAGAGTAAATCTTAGAGGACAGCAATCTTACAGAAAATAAATTCATGTAGTAAACGGAATATAGTTGGCACTGTTATAATGAATTGTATTTCATTAAATATACTTTTATTACTTCAGGTATACGGACTTCTAAAGATCTTTATTGGGTAGTCTAATGAGATCAATGTATAAGATTCAGATTTCATGACATTCCAAAAGCCCAAGCAAGCTGCATAATGGTTTTTTTTTTTACTTACTCAATAACTTTTACATATTTCCGTACTACAGTAAATTGATTTCAGGTACTTGACTTATTATCCAGGTCATTTACTTTGCTATACGGAAAGGTTGTTCAAATATTAACTAGTTCTTGGAGAACGAGACTTACAACAATAAATTACAAAAAAAAAAAAACAAAAACAAAAACCCAAAAGCCGTCTTTCTTTTCCCTTCTTTGAGTCTTAATATATGTATATAACACAAAAAAATCATTACACCTGTAATCAGCACTCTAACACAAATCTACATATATAAGAAGGAATTTAATTCAAGAAAAATGATTCAAATTAGCAAATACAACAAGCTCACGTTAAAATAACTACCTAACAAGAGTAATTTTCTTAAATGTTCAAACGCCTCCCTTCACTGATTTTCATGTGTAGAGACGATAATTTTAACCAGAAAGCAAGAAACTCATTAAATCAATCCTCCACCTCAATCAAACACCCCTTTTATTTCGCAAAATCTCAACAACATTTTCACCTTTATCAATACATGTATGAGGGGTCATAATACAAACAATAAACTTCTCGCGCCTTCCCAGCGAGTCAGTCATACATATATAGATATAAACGAACAACCCCCATACCCAAAATATGTATATGAAGTAAGTATAAGAAGGATCTGATTAAACTGAAGACAGATGTTTACTGAATGCCACACGATATAACATTGAATCATTTCACCCCTTTTTCGTTGAAGGCGGCAACAATAATAGCGCTCCGAAAATGGTTCTTAAGTTCATAAAGACAACCATGCTGTCAGCTCCCTTTTAAACCACATGGTGTCTCTTGGTTGCCGCTTATAACACCACTTTTAATCAACTCGATGGAAAAATGGGGGATTTAAAGACGAGGTAATAATCTAAATACACGCTACTATATACTTACTGTTGGGAGAGTATAAAAGGATTTTTTCAGGACTAAATAAAGACACCGTCAATGGATGTTAAAAGTGTTTTGGAGTATAACTGAAAGGAAAGGTTTAGAAATGCAATTACGAATAAGATGTGATTTGAAGAGGCCCATTTTGTTGGGATTAGAGTAGAATAAAGTGTGTTTGGTCTTTTTTTCAAATATATATATTTCACCCTGTAAAAGTAGCTGCTTTTTTTGTTATAAAACTGAATTATGCCAATTACAAGTCATATATTGGATATCCTGTTTTTGTATAGGAAAAGCAACTTGGTGCTAAGATTGTACCTTGTGGTATACCCTTGAATTTTGTCTTATTATATATTATTGTGTGTGGATCTGATGATACATTGCCAAAACTATGTAGATGTGTTAGAAAAGTTTTTTTTTTTCTTGAAAATTGCAACATGTAGGCAATTTTAAGGATAGAATTTACATAATGGCTCACTATTCCTATGCTCTAGGAGGTTTTTAAGGTGTCTAATTGATTTGACGCTATTTAGATCATTTGGAAATGTCATAACATGAATAACTTTAATACATGTTTGCACAAATTTTCTAAAATTTTTGCATAGTAATACAAGTTAGAAATGTGTAGTGAGTTCACATAACGGTTTGTTATGTCGGAAATCCCAGTCTTTCAAATTTCAAACTAAAATTCGACTATTTTTCACTCTTACCTTCATCTTTAGAACTTCTTAAGCCATCGCGGTGTACTTTTAATGAACTTTATTGAAATTTCGAAAATTTATGTATTTTTTAAGAGCTAACAATTTTCTCAATATTATATCAACAGATATAGGTATGGTAATTTTCTTGTGTTCCTTTGAAGCCGGCGTTCTTCTGTGAGTGAGAATTAGACTTTCATTTTACATAAGTATGCTTCTAATGAACGATCCTAGGTATATGTGAAAAGCCTCACCATCTCCAACAATTTTGTTTTTTTCGATAGAAAAATCAAATCCCAATCAGCAAAGCTAATGCAACTCAATCAACAGCTCCACTTCGGCATTAACCTAAATGTCAATAATAATAATAATAATCTTTTTTTTGTTTTTTATTTAAATAAGCTCTTTTATTTGTTGGCCCTCTGGCTCTTTTCAACATTCCTTAAAAAGGCAAACGGCTCTAAAGGGGGTAAAAAACGACACTAACTAATCTAAAGATGACAAACATAACAAGGTCAATAGGGATCAATAAGGTCAATAAAAACAAACTAGACATTAACAATTAAACAAGAAAAAAATGAAACATTCAATTCTCAAAAGAGACTGTATATAACTGATACCAACAATTTTTAAAAATGTCTAAAAGATGAAAAACAAAAAAATTATTACTTGTCCCTATTTTGACAATAAAGTTAGTGGCAGTTCGAACTAGCTCCAAATTTTCCAATAATTATTTCCTAAACGATCGAAATTTCAACACATAATATTTGCAATTTGGCACCGACACCGAAACCGAATTAAAAATATTAAATCGAATGAACGACAAAATTTACGCGATACCATTATTGAGTCCTGCGAGGGCCGCCTGTATTATTATAGACCTCTACAAACTGCCCTCATCATCCCTCCAGCTCAGAATCTCTATCGGACCGCTTGTCCTTCCCGCAGCACTTGCAACGGTTCCAAAGCGAGAAGAAGCCTGGTTTCAATTTAAACTGAATATGTTAACTAATAAGGCTTAACTTAGGTAAAAAATAAAGAGAAAGCAAAAATTTAAAAAAAAGGAGCAAAAGGAAAAACTAAAGTAAAATGATAAAATGATAGATTACCGCGAAGACAGTAATAACATGTATGCGTACATTCAAGAATACCGGAAACCTGCCATTATATGTCATCTAAATACGTTGATCGTGCCAACCCCCTGTTTACTCAAAGGAAGCGTATTCCATAGACGAGCAATTTGGACAAGGTAAGAGCTTTTCATGACCGAGTTTTGGAAGCGAGGAATAATTATGTTTCGATTTCGTTAGATGTTATTATTTGAAAAAATTCTCTGACATAGCCCAGTTTGTATGAGTGCAACAAGTTATAAAGTTATAACAATGCTTTTGTTCGAGGCAGGAAGTCAGAAGATAGCCAAGTAACTGCAGTGGATAAGGGGAGATATGGTCAAATTTGCGCAATCCAAACACAAATCGTATACCGTCATTAAATGCTACCTCAACTCTACGAGCACATCTGCTATCCAGCTTTGGAAATATTAAACTTCCAAAGGTGTAGAGGGGAATTATTGGCATCCTCACTAACTTTAAGCGAGTGTAGGCAGAATGCTAGCTGAAAGTCATAACCTACAAAGACCGCCATTCTTCCTCATTTACATTGACACAACATTTCATTTCACTATTCAAAACTATTCCAAGATTAGTGACTTTGTTTGAAAAAGGTATAATTAGACCTGTAAAGTACTTAGGTACATTGGTACTTCAGTACTAGTAACAGTACCAGTACCTGGACTTGTACTTGAAAAATTGTACAGTACCAGTACCGAGACTTGTACTTGTACTTAAAATATTTCAAGTCCAGGTACTGGTACTGTACTGGTACTTGTACTTGGAATTTTACAGGTCTGGGTATAATATAGCCATTTAGATTCACTGGTGGTATATCTGCTCTGCTCTGCTCAGATTACTATTGTAGTAAAAGAAACACTGTGATTTCTTGGGATTGAGTAGCAAACCATTGCATGCAGACCAAGAATTAATTCTGTCAACGCCCATACAATCCTCAAGAAGCTCAATTGATCTGCTCAGATATATTTAAACATCATCCGCATATAAGGGCATTTTTACAACTTTAACCATTTGTGGTAAATCATTAACGAACATGCTAAATAGTTGTGGTCCGAGCACTGATCCCTGTGGAACTCCCCGTGAAACAAGGGCCAGATTGGAGAAGGTACCGCTCACATTTACTCGCTGTGATCGCTCGTCAAGTACGGATTTTATCAAGCCTAATGCAGTTCTGTCAAGGTAGAAGAAAGTGAGGAGTTTATGCAAGAGGAGGCTGTGATCGACGCAGTCAAAGGCTTCCGAAAAATAATGTAGTACTATTGGACTAAAAAAAGAGAGTGAATAAGAGTATACATTTAATGTTTTAAACAATCCATTTTAAGTTACCTTTCTATTTTAAATTGCTTATAAAATTTACGACCTGCCAATATAAAAGGCTCTACTGAGCCCACTGAAAAGTGGGCGTATTAGGGCTTTGTGAATATTTTACCTATATTTAAACAGATATTAACATTTTGAAAACAATGGGCTGCACTGTGTTATAAAAATCGTGTCGACCAGTATAATCAAATTCCTATTAGTAATAGCAGTAAATTTCTGAATGAAATTTGTTCGAAGTCCGCCAAACTATGATTCCAAGGCTGGAATCTAATAATACATGGTCCAATGTTTCATCCTTTGCCGGACATAACCTACGTACATCAGAGGATGATATTCCAGTGGCGGATATAGCATTGAAATCCGGAAGTCGCTTAGTTTAGTCACCGCAGTACTGTAGTCAGGTACTAGGAAGGTTTCCGCATTAAGCGGTATGAATGATATGCCATTTTTTAATATACCTTTTTTATAAAAAGTCCTTTTTTTATAGAGTCATTCAAACGAAACTTTTCTCAGTTTTACACACTGGCATATGTAATATGGACTGTTCCATATTCTATTTCATGTTCAATGTTTTTATTATTTCGACGAACCCACTTATTTATTTGTTGGTACTACTTGGTGCTTACACCGAAAGGGTACGCTATATAGAAGTGAGCCAACTTTCTTCAGTGTATTTCTATGGATGTAGTCAGTCCATATTATACAAATCAGTGGTTTTACATAAGAACGCTGCAAATATTTTAGAATGTTAGGAGTTAGGACTAAGTTAGGGCTCTGATGTGGTAGTGAGGGAGTCTCTTTCGTGGCTTGGGAAGTGTTTCTCGAGGGTTTTGGATCACCCAAAGTTGGGGTCCCAAACTCAAATTCTGAGAAAAACTTATACACATACATCAAATGGAATAAACATTTTTTGTATAATTTTTTGAAGTTGAATTAAGTATATAAATAAAAAATATATTTTTTCAAATAACTCAATTAAATAAATATTTTTTACTTTAGTTTTTTAGAGGACGGGGCTATGATCCCATGACCCCCTGCCCTACCCTGGATCCGCCACTGTGATATTCTATATGTCTTTGTATCTCTCCATAACCTACCTTTCAGATACGTAAAGCTATACTAAGCCAAGAATAGTTTTTTTTTTTTTAATTTACTTACTGAAAAAAGAGTAGATGTAAAAAATCTATCCTACTACATGAGAGTCGGGTTTATTTAAGAGCATCATGTGATCTTATATTCCTAGAACTCCTTAATTCCAAGTATTTAATACGGAGATACTATCAAGATGCTTAATTTGAGGATATAACTACAGGCTATGAGTAAAAAGTCGTAGAACTGGTCGTCGAGATAAAAACAAAATTTTATGATAGGAAGATTGAGGACTAATGGAGGTTGGAAGTTTCGGAAGTATTTACAGTGATATAAATGTATAACTCAGTATGCTATTTACCCACCACGGAATCACCATTTTATGCCTCCTCTCGGGTACAGAACTTTGAAATCTAAATTTTTGAATTTTGTTTTGTTTTTTATTTTTATTGAAATCGGGTTTTTTGGTTTTTTTTATCTATTTTTCGTATCAGAGTTAAGAATCTAAGGTCTTTAAATTTTACCCTGTGTCCAAAATTAACTATTTCTGTCATCGCATGATATGCTTTTCTTAAAACTACCTCTACTAACTGGCATAATTAGTCATCCCTCTCAGTCAAAATGCGGCATCTTGTGTCTTACATAGTGCCTTTTCACACAAACTGTCTTAAACTAGTATTTCGTATCCGCTTGCTTAACACCTGTACTAATCGTGAGCATAAGATGGCTTATATCTATAGTACGCTCAATGTAGAGCAAGCATGTAACTATGTGGAACTAGTAAGATAATTAATCTAACTTTTACTTCAACACATCACAAAAATAGCACAGAAGCTCTGGAACGATGACATGACGATTGGAATATTCACTTTAAAAATATCTATCATTTGCAATGTATAATGAATATCTTCATATATAATTTTCTGTCTACAGATCAACTTGAAACGAACAATTCCAATACATAACTGCAATTCATCTAGAGGTTAAAATAAATACAAGAAATCATTTAAAGGACTGCTATCTCTTATACGTGCTATAATTCATTTTTTGCGTCTGTTTATAGATTAATAGAGAAATATATATGAAGCCAGATAAAATCTAGTAGCCGTTATTCATTACAAATCATTTCAGAAGCAAATATCAACTTAACTCTATCTCTTGTACCGAGCCTGTTAAAAAAATACACCTTTATTCACGAAACTATAATGGCAGGATCTGTCGAACTGGACCTACATATATGGATCTTCTTTCTATCCAATACTACGTATGCAGATTTATACAGGGTTTTTAAGTTAAATATTTAAAATGTTGTAAGAGGTTTAAACAATCTACGCTGGCTGTTTTCATTGATAAAATGCTAACAAAACATTGATCGTACACATGTTGAATAATAGAACTGTCTTTGCTGATCTGGGCTGGGTAAGCAGCATTAAAATAGTTCATAGGCCCAACCCTTAAGGTGGTATCCTATCACCTTTATTATGGGTACTCATTATGGATGATCTCTTGATAACACTCACCCGGATGGGGTAGAAAGCAGAATATTACGCAGACGACCTGGTGATTTTAGTCACTGGGAATTATGAGTCCAAACTCTGCGGACTGGTGCAAAACGTGATTTGGCTAAGTCATGCACTGGGCTACTGATTTCGGACTGTACATCAAACCACAGAAAACTTATTTATGCCTTTTACTAGGAAAGGAACATCACCAGATTGAACCTACCCTCAATTGGCAGCACGCGTTTAGAGCTAAAGGATAGAGTAAGATACCTAGGCATCATACTAGATAAAAAGCTTAACTAGAATCAACACCTCGAGGACAGAGCAAACAAATCTCTTAGAGCCTTGGCAATGTTCCGCAGAGCTATAGGAAAAAAGTGGGGACACAAACTGTGGATTGTACAATGGATATACACTAGCGTCATCCAGCCCATGTTAACCTACGGTTCGTGGTGTGGTGGAAAGCAATGGATTTCGCTAACCATCGTAAGATATTAGAAAGCATTCAATGATTGTGCCTCCTCAGTGTAATTGGCACTATCAAGTAGACTAGCACTCGGGCTACTTGAGGTTATCCTCCATATTCACCCTGTGCAAATACATATAAAGAAAGTAGCGTCAATTACCATGCTAAGACTGTATCTTAATTAGAGTTCCACTCACGCTAGGGCCAGAGTTCCGCACGAATCCATCTTTGAATTTGTGTAGTATAACGCACCTGACATTGACAGGGATTGCGACCACATACTCGAGAGTATGCTAAAAAGCAATTCTAAATTCAGAATTCCATCTAGGGCAGAATATTCCTATTCGCACTCTGTCCTTCAGCCATTCACAAATCGTATTATCTCTACTGATGGCTCCAAATCCGCAAAAAATACGGGAGCAGGAGTTCTGCGAGAAGCCTCACATGGAAAATGCCATACATTTTGAAAGCCATGTCGCTGTTTTCAAGGCCATTCTTGAAGCGGGAAGTAATCTCCTTAACTCAGACACTGAGAATAAAGAGATTTCCATCTGCTCAGATAGTCAAGCAGCTGTCATGGCTCTATCTAAACCCTTCACAATCCCCAAACTGAAGTGTAAAACCACCCTGAATACCTTCACTCGAAATAACAGGATACTCGTTCTATGGGTGATTGTGCACAGCAATATCAACACAGTCGCCTTTTGTTAGATGACTCTTCGGGTAGAACTACGAAGGTGCTGTGGGGTAAAACTAACACAAACGTAACGTGGGACTAAACAAGCCAACTCTGAGAAACCTAGTGTCAATTCTCACTTGGTACTCTTTTCTCAGGAGTCACCTTTACAGGATAAGGCTTGCTGATGAGCCTATATGCAGGGGCTACATTACAGGTAGCGTTACAGATTCTTTGGCTTACACCTCCTGGCCGAGCTGCATGAAGCCGACAAAAAGGTTAACGGTCCAATACTTAGCTTTGTAAGATCATCCGATTGGGACCTATCTATGAGCAATCGGTTATAAGTCTGGAGGGTGAACAATGAGCCTTTTTCTGGCCTATATTCCGGGGATCCTAAGGTGCCCCAACCTCTTTTCAATCGATCCGTCCATCTATAAGAGAGATGGCAAATAACAAATAAAGTTGTTATTACATTATTTTGTAACATAACCTGACTTTAAATTGTCCTGGACTTTTTTAAAGACACCCTGTGATTAAATCCCTCTTTTCTTTTTTTGTAAGCTATGCGGAACTTTTTATTTACAAATTTCACGATTATACCTTAAAAATACCATTGCCCTTGAAGCAGATTGACTTTACAAGACAAAAATAATTTTCTAGTAGGACCTCTAGAAACCCAACGGAAAAATTAAGCATACGATATTGCATTCAGAAGCCTTTTTTGGAAGAATAGCAGCATTTCCTTTTCATTCCAGCAATCCTTCTTTTAACATTAGCATATCCATAGCAAAAAGGCTTCGTAAGCCATGACCTCAGATCACTTTTTTTAGGGCTTCTTAGGATACAATGTCAAAGTCATTTTAAGGAATATATTATGAGACAAATAAAAACTCGACACTTTCGCTTTGAAGAAGGAATTAAAAATTTCCGAAAGAAAATTTCGCAATTTTTGGAAAAATGAATCGAATAAATTTGAAAGGTATCCCTTAAAACTTAACTGCGGTTATAGTTTTGAGAGCACTGCTCTAGGAAGGTCTTCCCAAGTTTCCCGCTGAGAAATGCCTATACCTATTCTTTACGGCATCGTCATACTATGTTTACCATGAAACCTAGATGAATCTATAAGTCAGATCCAAAATCACTTTAGATAGTTTCAATAGTCCTTCTTCATTCTTATTATTAATTATTTTTATTATTATTTAATTTAGTTCTCAGGTATTCCAAAACCCTCTAAGAATATAAAGCCAACCGAAAATGTTGAAATTTTGAAAATGTGAAAACAACACCACAAAAATCCCCTGATTTTGTTACATCTTAGAGTTAGCGCATTTCTCCGTTCGTTCTTCCTGAAAATGGAAATAAGGGCATACAAAAAAAAAAACATAATGAACTTGAGCATAATGTCAACGCCAAAAAAAAACCAGAGAGGATTTATCGCGCTTTTTTCACATTCAATTTAACATGCCACAAGCTAGAAAACTAAAATCGATTTCCTTGGAGATTTATTGGTGTGGCTCGACTGAATGAAAAGACAACAAGGGTATTCGCTTGGTACCTACATAACTTCTTCGGATCTGAGACAAAGTAATTGTTGGTATGGTCGGTCTCTGTGGGAAAGATACATTGCGTGCGTCTTTTAAATACGTCCATATATATATATAAGAATCCTTCTTCCTCAGACAAGAGGAAACTGGTCTGATGGTTAGCTCTTGCGGAAAAAGGATACTTCTGTTGTAGGTTGTGCGCTACTGTTGCGGTTCATGATTAATAACTGATACGAAAATCGTATACAGAATAGACAAAATAAATGTATTGGACGCTTGTCTCGTGGCACTAAATATAACTTTGTATAATGCCTTTGGAGGATATACCCTATAAGTCAAGGATTGCCTGTGGAGAGGATATTGTGTGTGATAAATTTTGGGATTTTTCCCAGTATTTATTCCAAGTTGAATTGGAGAATTATTATTGTTCGTCAATAGAGAGATTCGGCAATGTTCTTCATATCCGCTAAAGACTTTTTATCTTTCTGTACATACAGTGGTAGAGAGTGGTAGAGGAAATTTATTTCGTTCTTTACTTGAACAGATTAGAATTGCTTATGGGTTTTGGAAATATTTTATGTTCGGTATAATAAAAATGTCTGAATGGAAAGATTGGCGTATAAGTATAGATCGCATTTTTCACAGTATACAGACAAATTTCCTGTATTGTAAAGCAATTCAAATTTGCATTTTGTATATCTAATAAGTTTATAAATAAATTTTGAGGTTGTAGTAATGAAGACTTGTGGGGCGGCTTTTGTCATGAAAACCAAATTACACGTTTGAAAATGAATTCTGGAACTTCATCCACAACTGACATCTACTTTATCATTTTTAGGAAATTCCAAAATTCTAACAGACGTGCTTGACTATTACTGTTCACTCTAACTACAGACTTTTAAAGTTTATCAATCCAGATATATAGTTTCCCACACAAAAGAAAAAGGTTCTAGTGAAACCTATTCTGAAAGTCTAAAAGAGCAGCTCTCTCAGATACCTATAGTATTTCTAATCTGTGGAATACCACAAGGCTCTGTATTTAGTCCATTATTATTCAGTATTTATACATAAATGTCGTTGATACATAAATGTTATATGTATACTGATGAATTTATTACTTAAAAGCCAAAGTGTGTAAATGCGGGATGACCAAGAGTTTAATTTACATTTTGTAGGACTTGTTGAAGACTATCCCTGTTTATATGTTAATACCCGAGAGGATTATCATATGAGTCAAGTTTGAGAGCGATCCTGGGCAGAAATTGCAAAAGAAATTGGAGAAGGAGGTCAGTAAAAAACACTCAACACTATTTATTGAATTATATTTTATAACAATTGTTTTTTTTATAATTTGATAATTTGATTTCCGTCCTCTTGACAACCTTCCATTGAACATCCATCTTCTGTTAGTGTAGGTCTTCATGATATTTCACGTTAATGGGAACGCCTCGTCAGCGGTGAAATGAAATGGAAAATTCGGTTCTAGCCCTATTAATGGAGCTGGGTCTGGTAAGTCTTATAAAATCTTAGCCAATAATCGTTTCCCAAAAGTACTTTTTTTTTAGTGCTCTACCTGCACTATTTCGGCCATACTCGCAAACATCAATCGTCAGGAAACGCCCATCTGCATCTGACACAGCCAAGAAAACAATGGAAAAGTACCCTTAAACTGAGAACCTGATTTTGGTAAACACCGTATTTTGCTATGTTTACCATCCAAGCTCCCAACACAGTTGGGTAAATTCCAGAGCTCATAGTATTTTTTGGCCGATCTTAACCATATTTCTCTGGTGGAGAGATACTCTAGTTGTAGAATTTTCTAAATGACCTCTGAAGTCTCTGCAATTATTTTCCTTACTGTAGTATGACTTCGCAAAAAGTAACATGATAGTCCCTTAAGATTACAGCCTGTTGCAAAATACCTAAAACAGTTATAAAAATTTACACTTCAGTTACGATCGCAGATTGCAAAAGTAGCTGGAAGAATCTCCGTGGAAGCTACACCAAACAATTTTTGTTTTTTTTTTTAAGAAGCAGGGGGACAGGAGACCCTATCCCAAGCACAGACGCCATAGCGGTCCATTGTGCTGTCCTGCTAGAAGGCTATTCACCAAAACCTTCCTGTCCTCTTAATGAAGCGCATCAGGTCTTGGTGAGGAAGGTTTTTCAGCTCATCTACAGATAGAAGCGCAGGCGAAGGCCGGACACTCACACAAAAAGTGTTCGTTTGTATCAGGCTCTCCCTCCAGGCAGGGCAGATACTCAGGGCTGTCAACGACTCCCATCCTTGTTAGATCAGCGTAAAGTGAGCTGTGGCCGGTGATGATGCCAATCACAGTTCTACATTGTTTTCTTCCTAGCCCCATGAGAAAATCGGAGATATTCCCATTGGGCCCATCAAAAAACAGTTTTGTACACCTACAAGTACTCAGGTTCTCCCATCTCTGCGGATGCTTCGTATGAACCATCCGTTTTGATGAGGGACCCGATACTCGAGGTGGCAACGCCTACGGCGGACTCTGGTCCGAGGAACGGAGAATCAGAGCCAGCCCTAGCTAAAAGGTCAGCCCTCTCATTCCCCATGATCCCCATGTGACCAGAAACCCACAGGAGGGACACTTTCTTGTGAATACACATCTTATCCACTGATGAGCTGCAATCCCCCAGTAACTTCGACGTTATCCGAGGGCCACCATCAAGGCTACCTGACTATCCGAAATGATAGCAATGTCGTTCCCCTTGATTTGCATATCAAGGCCTAACTTCGGTGCTATTGAGATGGCAAAGACTTCAGCCTGGAAAACAGTGGTGTGTCTTCCAAGTGAGTACTGCATTCCAAAATTAGGACCAGCTATAAAGACACCCGCTCCTGCTCCCTCATTAGTGAGAGAGCCGTCGGTGAAAATTTTTAGAGCAGACCGGCGAACGCTCCGTCAGTCCACGATTCCTTTACAGGAAAGCTCACAGACCAGCGACGCCCGAAATGAATCTCAGGTACCATCGCATCCCGTGACATACCGGCCAGAGGGTTGTCCAAGTCCAGCCGATACGGCAGAGAGCAGTCCAGCCGTCTTCCCATCATCCCCTTTTGGCCTCTGCCTGAATGACAAGATCCAGGGGTGGCAGATTGAGTAAGACTTCAAGTGCTGCAGTAGCCGTAGATCACGTGGAGCCCGTAATTCCCAAGCTGGAAAGCCTTTGCAGGCCCGCCTGCTTCTGGATCGCAGTACCCACAAGCGTCCTGGGCCACCATACACTGGAGGCATATGTGAGCATGGGTCTGACGATCGAAGTGTACATACAAAGCACAACCCTCGGTCTCATGCCGCATGTGCAGCCAAAGGTTCTAATGCGTTGACCGAAGCCCCTCTTAGAAAATAATTTACAGTGATTCCGTTTCAGGCGTACCTTTTTTGTCTGTTTAAATACAAAGAATAAATGAAAGAATTCTCGACTTTTTTATTGTTGTACATCACCACTGTTTAGCCAGCGTATTTGCAGCTTCTCAAAGCCTATGATGGTATCAATACCTTTAGATGGAACTGAAATAATGATATCATTACAGAGTTACATAATATAATTTTTATTCAGAAACCGAATTTCAATTGAATGAATCTAACTGCTTATTAATCCAGGGTTGTTATTTTATGAGGTTTCAAGTTTCATCACTTCATATGATAAATTAAGTTTTATAGGCTTTCATGGCCGCCCCCCGCGTGGCTTGGCCTGCGGGGGCGTTAGTGCCTCACAGTCTTTTATTATTATTATATATTATATAATTATTTATATTATTATATGAGAATTCTCGAGATTTTTGATAAATATGAGCTATTTTTTTCTTTTCTCGAGAAATGAAAACTATCGGGAATCCTTAAACACTATTCCTATTATTCTTTGTAACATTATTAATATTTTCTAGGCAACACGTGACATAATTTTTTGCTATTATAGTTGTCGGTTGGCCAAAGTGTTTCGTTTGTTTAATATCAGTTCAATCTAATATTGAAGCGATAGAAATCCAATCTGGCCTGATGGTGCCTACTTTATTGTATACTCAGAAGAACTACTAAGTGTGCCTTACCTGTGATGATAATGACACTTAATTTTCTCCATAGTGACTGCCTGCAGTACTAGTTACAATACATTTTTCAATAACATAAATATCTGAAGAAATATAAATTTTTATCCCTAAAACCTGGGAAATAGAAAAGAGAAGCAAATTACTTCATTTCACTTGCACAACACACCAAAATCATATTAAGCTCCCCATTTTGCCTTTTAAATTGTTTTAAAACTGAAAATGAAATGAATAAAACAAAAGAATTGAAGCTAAAAGACTTCAAAAAACAAAACAAAAAATGGAAAATGTCCCTTTCCTTTTATTTTATGTATTTATTTTTGTTTTGTTTTTGTAAACCACAAAATAATTTTAAAAGGGCCCCCTTTTCTAAAACTAATTCAAGGATTTCTTTCATCGTTTACAACAAACCAACTCATTTTTTTTTGCTTGGTTTTATAAGCTGTTCATCTTCATCGCTAAATTCTTTGACTTTGAATGTCCTTGTTACTAGAAGGCTGTGTTGAAATTTTTTTGTCAGTCTTGAAAATCACTTAAAGGTTTCTATAATTTTAATGACAGAGATCTTATGTCTTTCTTCTTGTTTTGTTTAAAGGATTCTTTAAGTTGTCATATCAATTAGAGACTTGAAAGCAACAAAGTAGCATGTTTGTACATAAATAAGCATAAAACGAGCTAAGAATGCGTACAAAATTAATATTTCAGATGTCTTCATATAATGGCAGACAAATATTAAGCATACAAGCTACACAAGAGTATATGTATAGACATTCATTTCAGTTCGAGTCATCCTCATCAGGATCTTAAATTATTCAAAACTCAAAAACGTCAGAAGAAGTTCTCCTGCAAAGAGAAATATCTCTATCCTTAAATACGTAGCTTCAGGAAATACCCGTAGAAGTATAGTTGTTCAAAATTTCGAATTTTATTGAAAAGCTTAGAAAACATTCAAATTACCCTTTTCAGAGAGAGGATTAGAATCCTGAAGGTCGACAAATAACCTTTGTCATTTTCAACTCTGAATCTGTGAAAATCCAATTTCCTATAGAAGTCTTGAATTCAATTCTGTCGAATACTTAAGACATAAATTTTGGGCATATTTTCGACAGTCATATGTACCTGTACGTACCTACCTCTACACATTCTTGAGGTATGTAAGGTATTTTGAGAAAGATTAGGAATTTTTAATAGTCCTTCTGTAATGTATACTCTATGTACATAGATTACCCGCAATAATCATCCTTTTGCTTAGTAAGTAGAGATGTTGAGAGTACCAACATATTCAAACTTTTCGGTATTGTACTTATGGCAGGCCTATAAAAATCAGTTCAAATTTAAGTCGTTCTTTTGGGGTTTATAATCATGTTTTGTAGATTATGCGGAATTAATAAGGGTAGACATATTTTTTATGGAATTTTAGATTAAACGGGAAATAAATATTTGCAAAAATTTCAAAAAATGCAAGCTTTATGGTTATTTGAGAACAAAATAAATATATTTTACGAATAGTGGAGATAATATAGGAAATTTTTTCTCGAAACTGGATTCTGTTCAGGATACAATTATTTTTGCGCGCCATTTTACAGTATACAGGTTTTCGTTGCCTTTAAAGAATTCGAACCCGTCGTTCACCGTATGTAAAATAGCTTTACGAGTCCATTCCGATTCTAAGAATAGTATTGGGAAGAGCGGTTGATACAGTAGATCTCCATACCTTGATTGGAAGACCCAGGATCGGTAACGTTATGCTCTAGGATTTCAACTGGAAACAGTCTAACAGACTGAAATTTATTGAAAATAATTTCAATACAAAATTGCATTTAAGTGCAAAAAAAATGATTGAACTTTTCGACCCAGCGATCAGAGAGGTCTCATCAGTATGGCTATCACTGATCGCCTGCCATATAATTCATACTTACTTTTTATAAAAAGTTTTTATACGGGCAATTGGTGTGACCTCCATCATTAAACTTCTATGGTAACCGATCAGAATTAAGAATAGAAATCCAAGAATGGCACCCAGACAAACATTTGTCAAACATTTGTGGAATGTTTGATGAGTGTGAAGACAAAATTTCACAGCTTCGTATTCTTAAAAAAGTTTTAATTTAATCCAAATGAAATGGAAAACATTAGATGTTTGGTAAAGTTTGTACAGTACTTTCAGTCAGTTTTCGACAGCTGTGGAAAACAGTAGTGAGAATTCATTTTGGAATTTTGGAATTTTTTTAATAATAAAATAATTATGAGTAAGAAGTAGGAAAATATATATATTATAAAATTACTATAACTGTATTCTACACACCGAAATTTGTGAAACAAATCGAGTAAATAATATAAGAACAAATTAAAAAGTAATGACTTCTTCAGATCAATTGAAAGGGAGTTATCAGTGCCTGCGGGTGAACAAGCAAAAAGCTAAACTAATTGCTTCCTCAGTAGCGGCATGAAAAACAGACACTAAGCGCCAGTAAAATTGATTTTATTTTTTGTATGTCCAATACTCACCGACATATGTGGTTGCAATATAACTATTAATGCCTCAGCGACTTCAGGATTTTTTTTTTTTAGTCAACTGTTCTGAGACTTTAAACAAGTAAGGGAAGTGATGGAGGAATGAGACACTTTTCTCTCTCATTGAAGTTTCTCGAAAAGTATTTGTTGAATATATTTACTTAGTATTGCATATAAAGAAATCATAAGGCATATAATTTCACTCTTTGTTTCTTCAAAGAGTTATTAATTTTCAATCTATAGAGCAAAATGCATCAAAGGTTCCTATGACCCATTGCTACCCAGTACATACTGGGTAGGAATGAGATAAGACCTGGGTAGAAATGAGACAAGCAAAATAAATTCAGTCATTTATTAAGTAGTTTATACAAAAAATAATAATAAATCAAATAAAGCAAATTCTTCTGAATCTAGTAAAGCTAAGATAAAATATATAGCAATATATAGGAAATCATCACCCAGTTATGACAATTCATACTAGTATGTCCAGAGCGTTTAACGTATATTTAACGTAGCAAACGATACCGCGATAACGTAGTGCCACTTTTGCGTGCAGTAATACCTGCAACCATTGGCGCTAGCAAAATTAATTTAATATCACACACTGGAACCTGTGCCATATCCGGCACGTCCGGTATAACAAACGAATTTCCTTTTTTGCGCAAGAAACTCACATCAATATAGCCGTTTGCTTGCGCATTGCTTATGACCTTACCAACATAGAAAATGTTAGATCCTTTAGCCCTAAACTTAACGAGAACGTAGTCCAATTTTTCTGGAGATTTGTTAAGATTCTCCATCATTTCATCTTTAAGTTCCAATAAATCCGACCCCGAATCAGTCATGCATATCGATGAGAATAGAAACAGCGGCTTCATTGCTACTACTTGTGTCGGCAAATATTTTACGTTTTGGGACTTTTAATTTCAGGTCACTCATTGTTTTTTTTTTATTTGCTATTTGAATTTTTTCTGGTGTATCCGTGGCGATCATAGACCTTCCCCGTTTTCGGCCTTTTCGTTTATCGCTTCTAGGGCCAGCTTTGAGAAATCCTCTAAAAGTTTCATTTCTGGTCGCTACTTCGTGCAATAGCTACGACATCACCCATATAATTTTTCGGTGTTATTTGGTTAATTGCGTTTCCTTCATCTTGACTGATACTAGTAGATGGTTCTGGGTAAGTAGTGAGTAATACAACCCCTGATCTGCTTCCTGAAATATCTCTGTCGGTTACCGAGCTTGGTATAAAATCACTTTTTGAAAATACGGTCTTATCAAATGGGAAAATGCCGGTTTTCTTAAAAGCAGCAGTGATATTGCATGGAGTCATTGACTTTTTGTAAGCAATTCCCACGCACTGTGCTACATCGTATATTGTAAAACCCTTACCCGGGTTACATATCAACCACGAATCGACTGCACTGTTGTACGCCGTTTTAAATGGGCAAAATACTCTAACATCCAGTGGCTGCATTTTGATAGTAAAGTGAGATGGAAAAGTCAAAATGGTAACGCCGTTTTTTGAAGCGACATCTAAAACTGCAACTGAAAATGCGACTCGTGGTTGTCATAAATCAACAGGGTAGGATTCTCCTTGCTGCTGAAGTGCTTTATAACAGCTACAAATATATCTGTATTCATCCACTCTGTTTGTGTAGCTAACCCAAGAGTACCAGGGGAGCTCCTTTAAGCATATGATCTTTGAAATAAACTCTGATGATCTCTTAAAATAGCGCATGTAGTAACTAGTGTACCCTTCTCGCCACTAGTAACCTGGCAGACTGATTTTATACCTTTCTTAGAAAGAACCTAATAATAAAAAAAAAAAGCTTTGAAATTCAATCATATTTGCTACGAAACAATGCCAAATACCTTCTGCGGTCTTTGGACGGTGGTTGTAGCTGTAGCTGTTTCATCCAGAATAAAAATACGAGTGCCATTCGCGAACTTGCCGACCTGAGTAGAACTGTCTCCAGATTGTCAAAAAATAGATTCACATTATATCTATTAAATGAGGTTGCTCTTGCTAATCTGCATACCTCCGGAGTGCGTAAGGATAAGCTGTTTCTTCGTCTTCTGAAATTCTTCATCCACATTTTCACAGTTATCTATAGCCATTTTGTAGGCTAGGTGCCGGCACTCAATAATATGTAGATAAACCGTAAAACATTTTTGACCAGGTGACTATGTACTTTTCAAGAGCAGCTTCCTGTTCGTCAGTAAAAACTCGTTTCCAATCATAATTTGGTCGATAGCGTACTAGCATACCGGCCTGTTCTTTATTCGCATATCTATGAAGTGTAGCGCTTGACAAATTACAGAGTTTTGCTGCATCTCTAATCGTTTTCCTTGTTTTATCAGCAACACAGCAGTCTTTATATGATCTTCTGAAAAAATTCCTTTCGAAGTTGTCCTCGTTTGTATCCTGGACATGTTAGCAATAAGACTGTAGGAATATAGCAATGGAGAACTGGAAAGATCCACTGGGTAGCAATGAGACTACAAGAGTAGCAATGAGACACTGTCTCATTGCTACCCATGCTTCACTGTCTCATTGCTACCCCGTAGACCTTCTGAAGTTTACATATTTTGTCATAATAAAGTATTGTGAATATTCTATTTTTTGTATTTTTATAAGACGCCTGAGATATTATTGGCCACTTCAAAATCGAAAAACCCACTATTTTATACTTACTCGATTGCACAAAAGATAAACACAAAAGAAGAGTTTTCAGTACTTTTTTTGCCTGTTTAGCTACAGGGATTATCGAGAGCATGCTTCGCATCTGTTCGGGAAAGAGGAGATGGTAAAACAATGTAGGTACATTAAGATGAGTTTTACTGGTTTGAACAGAAGTACAAACTACAGTCAAGTCCATGCAGCGGAAGGTGAGGGCAAATGGTGTGAAGTCTGCACTAATAAAAGTTTAACCAAAAAAATGTGGAGGTTTTCACTCTTCATAGATCTATGATATTTTGTATTTTAAACTTAGCTTATTGGCTGGTCCAAATAAATTCATTCTTACGAAATTCTTACATTCAACAGGAACACCCTGTATGTATTGTGGGAATCGGTAGAAAAATATTGTTATTTAGAAATCCATTTTTTTTTGTATTTCTAGTTCTCTGCTCTTCCACCACCAGATTTTTTAGTGTGAGGTCTTTTCCATCAGTCCTAATAAATCAGAAACACTCGGATACCTAGTTATTGATTTCTTTCCTTAATACTTTATTCAGCTTTTCGTTTTTTCTTTCATATCTTTCGTAATTTTTGGTGCTTACTAAGCTTACTAACAGTTCACAAATTTTTTGTATTAAATTTTCACAATTTTGTTCACAGTAATTTTATAGTTTATAGAGGGGTCAAATCTTGTCAAATCTTGTTGTAGACAGGTACGCTACCGCAACTTTACTTGATTCTTAAAAGACCTTCGATGCAATAGACAAAAATCAACTATGGAAAGCGCTACATCGGCACAAAATTCTCTCAGATAATTGATTTAATTAGGGCTCTCTATATACCAACTGACTGACAGCTTCGATATAAATTCAACAGGTCGTCAAGGATACATTATGTTAAAGAACTATTTTGTATTAGCGCCATCAGTTCGGTTTCGACTATCGTAGATTGCGACTGTGAAAACAAAACAAAAAAAAAGAATTACGCGATCTTTTTTGGTGGATATAATATGCTTTCGGAGAAACAAATATGGCATGCAATTACAAATTACGAGAAGCACTACAAGTTGTGAGATTTGTTAAAGCCTGGCAGAACTCTAACAGCTCGTAGCCTAAGAAAACTGTATGCTGAATTGGAGAGAGTGCCTGAAAATATAAGCACCTCAGTTAGATGGCGCACTCAAGTACATAGTGTTTCTGTAATCTATGTATGGAAAATTGTATGGAAAGACTTCACTAATCTTTTCATACAAAATTTAACTCAATCGTCATTGGACATCATGATAAATGAAACTGCAAACATATGACAGTTCCACAATAACAATCTCAAATTTTTTAGAAATGTAATCACAAGTGGTTGATGATTATTTTACGATAAATGAAAAAATGGAAAAATGAAAAAAAGAAAAAATGAAAAAATGAAAAAGAGACAACCTGAATAAATGACAATCGCAAAGGTTCATGAAAATTCTGCGAATTGCATGGTTAGACATGACAACACAGAACACGGAATTCACACGGAAATAAATGCAACAAAAATTATAAAATAAGCTGGAATAAAACATAAAATAAAAATAAATAAAAAAAGAATAAAAAAGGTAATAAGCCAAGCTGAATAATATAGAATTACTGAAAGCAATAATACATGAAAGAGCAAGGACATTAATGGATGCAAAAAATGATGTTGAATGCATGCTTAGACATTGCAGCATGACAAAATATATATAAAAAATACACGATGGAATTTAGCAGGAGATATGGATAAAACAAAATTAAGTAAAAAAGATTAAGAATAGGGCAACCGAGAAAAAGAAAAAATAGAATTATCACAAGCAAGAATGACTTAGATGTACGATCTGCAAATATCAGAAAATACATGCAAGTGGATCTATGGACCTTAGCACGCAATATGAATAAGTCAACAGGTTCATATAATATCCTCACTATCAATTTAATATTTAATATCAGCCAGGCATAAGAACTGGAATAATGACTAGAATAATATATATCTATATATATATGTAAGAATAATACATATTCTACACATATATCAAAAAATTTTCGTGCATAAAACACAAACTAGCGGGTGACCATTCACTCAAAAAATTAGTAAAAACCACTGATGACGCTCTGTGGCAGGAGCAGAAAACGTTATGGTATTTGCCAGTAAAGCGCCCACACAGCAGAATATGCAATATAATGTATTGCAAAAATAGGATATAATCGGCGGTGACATATTCGACTAATATGCTAAAAGCCCACTCAAGCTGGTGGCCACCATCGTTACATTTATCGGGACGTAACGAGGGTGACACCAACGCCACAAATAAATGAAAATAGTTAATTCGGCGTTATTAAGGAGCAGTCGCGAACGCACACATATATAAGTGAAGCATCTCTTGTATTTACAACAATTTAGCATGATAAGACAACCACCAAAATTAGCCATGACAACCTAATTAAAGTATGAATAACAGTCAATAAAAGTACACACATATAATGGACCATTTTTGGTTTACTTAGATTTGCAGTTGTTCACAAGTTTGAAATAATTTTATATCCAATAAAGAGCATTCGTAAAAATAAATAAATGAACAAATAATTTATTCAAATAAATTACAGGAATATACATATAAAATTGAAAAGAAAAATATACGCAAATAAATACTTACCTGAGAACACTTAACTAATAACACAATAGTACACAAAATAAAAATAAAAACATAACACAGTACACTGCATGAAAACACTTTATTAGTAACACAATAAAACTTAATAAAAGAAGAACAAAATACAACACACTAATCCACAAACACTTAGTCAATAACACAACATAATTCACAGAAAATAGAAACACCATACAACACAAAAAATAGGAGAACACACCTAAATTATTAAAGACCTCCAAAATAGATTTATAAAACAAATGATAGAGGTTAGCAGAGCTCTGTTCGGGTATAACATTACCATGGGATTCCAAACAATAAAGTAGATTCAGTTCCTGCACAAAGCTCCCGGTAAAGAAACCCTTTAGTAACGTGCATAAACGTGGTGGAGAAGGCAACTGGCAAGACGTCAAGCACTAATAATTTTTTTTCAATTTTTTCACAAATTTTTTCAATTTTTCCATTTTTTCAATTTTTTCATATTTTTTTCAATTTTTTCATTTTTCACAATTTTTTTCATTTTTCATATTTTTTAATTTTTTTCCAATTTTTTTAATTTTTTTCAATTTTTTCATTTTTTCAATTTTTTCAATTTTTTCATTTTTTCATAATTTTTTCATTTTTTCACAAATTATTTCATTTTTTCAATTTTTTATTTTTTCATTTTTCATCATTTTACGATAAATGAACAGATAAAGAAGCACAATATTCATAATTTTTAGCAATAAAAAACTTGAGATTGCTCTATGTATAAACTACCTCAATTCCCTCATAGAATTACAATGTGGATTCGGGCTTGGTGGAATTACTGGGTTATCTTTTGTCGTAAATGTTGGCGGGTACCGATATTGTACAGAATTTTTCTTTTACCAAATATTACACAACATGGTGTGAGGCAAATATAGTATTAACAGGCTGGCACCACATGCTATTCAAGTAACAATCTAAATTCTAGAGGATGCTTCTTTATCGAATAATGTCGAAATCGGTTGAAGTCGATTGATCACCTCTTTCAACCCTTACAATATGTTTTTTTTTTTTTTTTTGCAATGACTTCTTGTATATTTTCATCTGGGTATAGAATTTTTTAATGATAACTAATCACTGTAAACGAAAAAAAAAACTGTAATAAGAAAAGATGTGATATGAGACAGGATTAAAGAATACAAATTATTTAATCGAAATCTCAATTGAGGAACAATGGAAATTGATAATATTATTCGATCAAAACGATATTTTTAACTGGAAAACAATGGACACTAATGGGAAAACATATTTTAAACAAAATAAAAAGTTATGATTACTTTAAAACTATGTAGATGTTTTGATGCAATATCTCAGCTCTCTAAGTACCCGGGTTCTTGTTATCGTGAGGATAAACCGGCAGACAGACGGACGGACATACAAAAAATATTTATTTCACTATATACATTTAGTGAAAAAAAAACTTTGTATGGCACCACTACGAAAGGGTTGTCTGATTTGGTCCATTTTTGAACTTGTACTTGCAATTTTTTAGAAACACTGTGTTCAAAATTTGAGCTCTCTGCGTCACCGCATTCTCAGGTAGTTTCCAAATAGTAGGTATATAGAGAAAATCAAATTTTGTATGGCAACACCAAGGAGAGGTTGCCCGATTTAATTTATTTTGGAAATTTTATTTACAATTGCTATGAAAACAATATGAACCAAGACTGAAGCTCTCTACATCGACGTGTTCTCAGGTAATGCCCAAATTGTTATATAGTGAAAACGAAAATTTCTTATGGTAATCCTATGAAGGAGTTGTATGGCAACCCTATGAAGGAGTTATATGACTACCCTATGAAGGAGTTGCCCAATGGGTCCCATTTTCGAACTGAAGTTTACTTTTTTTGAAAGAGCCCTCAAGATATCGTGAGGACGGACAGACGAATATGCAAAAATCAAAATAACTTTTAATATTATGCGTGTGCGTCCAATCTATTTTGCCCTATCAGCATTATTTCCGTGTATTACAAACGGACTGACAAAATTAATATAACCAACGATTTCATCTAGGGTTTAAAAATTCAGTTAAAGATAACACCTATATTTCTTCATACACACACAGGCACACACAAACACACACAAATAACACTCAACAATCTAAACATTTGTTTGACAAATGTTTCGTTAAATAAAACTCGTAACATTTTTCCTGCAATATAAGGCTTCACCGTACAATGTCACCTTACATAAAAAATCTTATGACCACCTTCGACAAAACTAGAGAAATCTTAGAGAAAGAAATTTTTTTGATGCATTCACAAGTGCAGAGAAATCTACAATCAGTAGCTAAAGTGGTGCTTACATTCTGAAGGCCGAGCCCTTCATCGGACAATCGATGTTACTTCCACAGAAAAATTTTTATTGGCAACTCATGTAACCACCATTATGTTCCCACCTCCCCATACCTCCTTGTGCCATAGAATATGAACTCAAGGAACTTTCAATGGGTAAAATGCTTATAAGTGCCCATTCTGCACTCCAACTACCATGGACTTGGTCTTATATTCTACACTTAGACCACATTCTGGGGTTCTCAGGATCAAACCAGAACATGTTTTCTATTTCATGTCCCTGTTGGTTTCGTACAATTCGAAAATGGAAGGAAAAAACCGAGGAATATGAAAGTTCAATAAATTTGCGAACAGCTGCAGTAAATTATTCAACTTTTGTGAAGTTGGTTTCCGTGGAACAAAGTCTTTCCGAAAATATATTCGGAGGTGGCAATCAAGTAGTAGCTGCGGGCAATCTCATATCTAACTACTCGTAGTATAAATGGGTATGGAAATTATCTAGCTCGGTGATTTCTATTGGAATTCCTTACCGCTTACATGATGATGTAATCTTATAGGTGCTATCCATAGAATATTTGCTAAAAATAAAGCTGCAAGACGAGACGGAGAAAATTGTGTTTCTTCGACTGGAATTCAATGTGCACACCAGCAGTCCATAAGCTGTGTGTGTCCTGTTCGTCCAAATTAATTCAACTGTGGAAAACATTAGACACAAATATGCAGCAATTTCCAAAAGCACTTACGTTAGCTCAAAATGCAATGCAAGACTCACCGAGCAGAAAATTCATCCCCTGAGGGTAATTATTGATAAATTGCGACCAGGACGAATACGTACGAACTATTCAATAAATGGTCAGAACTTCTGTCGGGAATTGTATAGTTTAAAGAGAGAGAGTAACAGAAAGGTATGTACTACTGTACATGAATGGGTTCTACCCCATATGGTCATGTTATATGCTCTAATCGTTCTTGTACAGACTTCTATTTTTATTTTCCTTGCACATTAGATTTAAAGGCGTGCAATTATGGAGCCTATTTTTCGATACCTTGAATTTTTTAAGGTGCTACCAAAGCTCAGGGACAACTTTAGTTAGAAAATATTTAATTAAGTCGAACGCTCAAATTATTGACTAAAGTTACGAGGGCAGTGAATTTACTTGGAAAACACACATATACATGGTCTATCCGTCTATGAAAAATTAAATGAATTGTAACCCAATTTCCTGTAACTTCAGTTGCTCAGTTGGTAAGTGCGCTGACAATCATCACGTGGATCGTGGATTAAAATCTAACCTCTACATGGTCTTGCCCTTTTTACTTTTACGTAGCTACCTTTCGACTCATAGTTTTATGGCTTTTCCTAAAACTTGGTTACTACAATGAGCAATCTTAACCTTTGTGCTTGGGATCTTTCCTTCCCTGATCCGAAAAGAAAATGTGAACGTCACAATCACGGAAAATAAGCCGAAGGTCGTTGATATCAATTGAGAATAGTACAGGACCAAGAACAGATCCTTGTGCAGCTACATAAAAAACAGAATCTTAGAAGCCGAACACATGCTAATGTATGTAACGGAAAAGTTTGTAACTGATATTCTCAAAATCTTTGAAAATATTGAAAAGAAATAGCAAGTAAAGCCGATTGGCCCCTATGGATTATGACACTTTTCTTTGAGTTACTTGCTTTTTCAAAAACTTTGGAAATGTTGGCGATTTTTTTTATGCTCTGAATCTGAAATTTTCTCTAAAATTGTAACAAAATTCATAGAAAAATGTCACAAATATATTATTTTAAACATGCCTAGAAACGTCAACAGAAAAATTCTCGGTCATATTATTAACAGTAATGCACATGCGATTAATAGATTCGTTTGACCTTGAGGAGTGAGCATGCAACAGGGATGTAGGCTTCTCAAATTGTGCCTAGTAAATATTCGCGTTAAAGAGTTGCTGCACAAAAGTTACATCGGCAACCATGCGGCGTTTCTGCAGCGAGTGTATATTTAAAAGTTTCAAGCGATCCTCATAGGGTGGAAGAATTAATGAATTATTTCACGGTAGGTGCTTGATAGCAAATCGTAAGAAGTTCCGCTGAATAGACTCGAAACGGTCGATGTGTGTACCGTAAAATGGAGTCCAGACTAGAGCGCAAAGTATCCGGATAATTTACTATCCGGATTATCTGAGATAATTAGGATCCGATTCTTCAAATCCGGGTATTCGGATCCCAACTATCCGGACCTGGATCCAAACTGTCCGAATCTGGGTCCGAACTATTCTGGATCCGGATGGCAAAAAAAGGTCAAAATTTCCTCCAGATTGCATTCTTTCATAGGAAAAATAATTTATATTTTCATTATATTCTCATTTCCTCATTGAAACAACACGATTTTGAAGCTTTTTTGGTTAATCGGTATCCGGATCCGGGTAATATGGATCCGGATCCGGATCCGGTTACTTTGGATCTGGATCCGGATAGTTCGGATGTCGATCTGGATAGTTCGGATCCGGAGCTCAGGAATCGGATAGTTCGCAGATTCGCGTATCCGGTATATTAGCACATCCGGATCCAATTTTCAGCTCTAGTCCAGACCTATGTAGCGTATTCAAGAAGCGGTCTCACAAAGCGAATGTACAAACGCAGTGTATTGGTGCAATTCGACAATTCTCGAGACTAACGTTTTATAAAGCCCACCATAGAATTACTCTTTGATACCATGAAGTTTATATGGGAGACGAATCGAGGAATTCGAGAGCCCATAATCATAAGTCATTACCTCACATTTGTCGATATTGAGTACCAAATTATTGCTTTTGCACCAATCGTTAAATGTGTGGACCTGTTCACAATCGTTAAAAGATTTAATCTGAGCGAAATGTTTAATGTGGTCAGCATAAATCAAGACTTTGCAATTCTTTACAACAGGGACAATGTCATCAATAGATATAATAAAGAGCATCCGGCCCAAGTGACTCCCTTGAGCTACGCCGAACGAGGCTTACAAGACTCTAGAGACAGAATGGGGGAAATAGATTTGGTATGTTCTGTTATCTAAATATGACTCGGTCCATTTTAGGAATGTTAGGGGAAACCCATACTTTTCAAATTTAGACAACATCACGGAGTGAGATAACTTGTCGAAAGTTTTACTAAAGTCAGCATAAATGCAATCTGTCTGGAAGGCTTTTACAAATTCGCCAATGGTATCCGAGACGAATTCCAATAACTTGGTTGGTGGTTGTAGACATGCCCTAAATAAAGCCATGTTGGTTTGAAGAAAGCATATTCTTACAGGAAACAGGATATTGATAGCTTAAAGTAAATGATTGATTTAAATAATTTTGCAATAGGCCTATAGTTAAAAATTTCCTTTTGACTACCTTTTTTGTGAATAGCTATGATAAAATAATGCTTTCACAGCTGCGGAAAGCAACCACTTTCGATAACGACCAGATGAGAGTAATAGTTCTTCGTGATTTAAGCAAGGCATTTCATCAAATTTATCAATTTGCCATTCACCTTGTTGCTGATGATTTATGCAATCGAACATAAATGGTAAAAGTAAAAAATCGTTGATCTGATTTTATATATCTTCGCTCTGGTGTTCCACAAGGATCCATTATTGGCCCTCTCCTTTTCACCTTATATTTAAATGACTTACTGAATGTTGTTATTAATTCCTCCATTCACCTTTACGCGGATGACATTCAAATCTATTTGAGTAGACCCATAGGTTTGATCAAGGATTGTATTTGTCACATTAGCGGAGACCTTCGTAACATATATCATATATTGAATCAACTTTCTTTCAAGTCGCAATGCCTAGCTATATGTATATAGGAGCCGGATTGGTAAATCTGAATTCCCTACGGATTTATTAAATAATTCCGTTCTCGTACGTACGTTGACTGCGTCAGAAATCTTGGAGTTTATTTCAGTGCCGATTTCAAATTTAATAGAAAAAGTCTACGGAAACTTTGAATAATGTCTACTTGCCTTTCTGTGGACATTCGCTTGAAGTTGGCTAAAACGTTAATTATTCCAATTTTTGCTTATTGTAGTACCATCTTTAGCTAACTTGATGCTCGGTGTCAGATATAGTTAGATGTTGTTTTCAACGATGTAATACGCTATACTTATAGACTTCTTCGCAATGCTGATGTGTCTCAGTAAGCATTATTACTGTTGGGCACTCCTCTTAAAATGTACTTAGGCCGCCATGAATACATTCTTCTGCGCAAACTGGTATATAACAACCTTCCGGAGTATTTGTATGAAAGATTGTGCACTTTTTCCATTCGGGAAGGGGTTGTCAACTAGCCCCTCGGTGCTCCTCCCAATATGGTGAGAGCTCTTACCAAAGTAAGAACAAATTCAGGCAATATGAAAGTCGAACACTCTTCCTACCAATATGCAGCGAACGGGCTCTGGCCAGGTTTTTTTCTGGTTTTATTAAAAGATTTAAGTTTTTAGAAGCGCAAATGACACGCACTTCTTATAGGAATTAGTTTGCTTGTTTTATTTATTTATTTTTCATTTCTTAGGCTTATGTTTAATTTTATTTCCATTAACTTTAATTTAACTTTTTTTGTTTCCTTTTGTTTTTATTCCTTTTTTTCTTTTATGGTGGTATGTTTCAGTTTGTTTTTATATACAGGGTGTCCCAGAAGGGTACTGCTTTACTGCACCCGTAAAATCTTGGCATAAAAAGGAACAGAAAAGTCCAATAAGACAGGTGCCCTAGCTTGCGTAGCTTTGGAGTTATTATGGGAAAACTGAATTTTCTTAGAATCCGCTCCGGAACTAAAAGTTTACCCTATAACTAACTAGTGATTTTTTTAGAGCAACAAATTATCTTTTAATCTGTGTATTTAAATTTTTCTAAGGTGATATACCTTCCTTTACTTTTTGACTTAGAATGTGTCGCCGTGCTTTTCGAACAAAATCAACCCCAATTTGAAAGTAAGACTTCTCGGAGATTTATTATGACAATGGGGTGCACATGTACGGGAAAAACTTCGTCGTTTTAAGACCTTTTAAATTCCCAAAACAATTATTTACCTAAAATCAACCGTTTCAAAATCCCGAAGAAAAATACGGCTCACGTACCCCTAAGTGCTACTACCCTCGAAATGTCCACCATTTGCTCGAAGACATACCCTACACCTACGTAAAAATGATCGGCAAACTAAATTTAATACAGAAGTGTCACTTTTTATGTCGTTAGAAATTTCTAATATTTTTTGTTGAAGCTCTGCCGACGTTGACAATGGCATGGAGTAAACCTTCTCGTTTAAACAACTCCAGAAATAGAAATCCAGAGGATTTAAATCTGAAGATCTGGGTGACCACGGAACTAATCCAAAGCGTCCAATACATCTGTGAGGGAATGTCTACTGTGGATATTCGCCCACGTTTCGTTCTGAGTGTGCAGTAGCAACATTATGTTGAAGCCACATGTTGACCCGAGTACTCAAAGCAACTTCGTCCAGAAGAGCCGGCCATTAGATTTTAGAGAAAATCTAGGTAAATATCTGAATTAAGTGTGGTAGGTAAGATATAAGGTCCAATCAAATGGTTTCCGACGATTCTTGCCCAGAAATTTATCCTGAAATCTACTACTGCTCTAGGATTTTCGGCACTCCAAATGTCATGATTATGCTGATTAAATAAGCCGGCTCTTGCGAAGCTCGCTTCGCCTGTCCAGAGTATCTTCTTGATAAAGCCCATGCCTGTTCGGCTGCCACGAAGTATCCAACGACAAAACTCCATTCGCTGGCTATAATCCTGCGGTAACAGGACACCTTGGTAATGGTAAGGATGCAAACTTTCATTTTTAATTATGCGGCCGACAAATGACCTGGGAAATCCCATTATGAACTAAATGCGCCGAATAGTAATCGATGGATCCTCCTCTATGATGCACTGAAATTCTTCCTCTCTGTTCAAGCTTGATGCTTCTCTTAGATGTCGATGTACGTTGGCTAAAATGGAGTGAGGAAATGAAATAACACTTCTATGGCTTTTTAGAAATAAGGATTCAGGTACGGGCACGTGAGCCGGACTTTGGGATTTTGAAACCATTGATTTTAGATACATGATTGTTTTTTGAATTTAAATGGTCATAAAGTTTTTCTCATACCTGCGCATCCCATTTTGTTCAAAAAGTACGCCGACACATTCTAAGTCAAAAATAAAGGAAGGTATATCACCTTAGAAAAAATTAAATACACAGCTTAAAAGTTCATTTGTTGCTCTCTAAAAAAATTGCTATGGTGTTGATGGCACTATCATGCAATGGATCGGTGGCGTATCTTCTCACAATATTTCTTAAAATTTTTCAATAATTTCCGTAAAAATATAAACAGAATTTTCGTTTTCCTATTTGTTTGTAATTTTTTATATTTTAGTATATAATAATTAGGGTCCTTCGATTGGGTATAGGTGTACAGTGGTAAATTTCAAGAACAATTTTACAGAGTATCAAAGATTATTCAAAACCTCTACTGGCACCATTGGCGTCACCAGGTGGTCCACCACCACCCAATAAAAATTCCAAAAAAAACATTCGTCAATTCGTAAAATCTTCGGCCTAATTAAATTGAACCTGTTTGGATCGGAATCGAAACGACTGTAAATATTTCTGTTCTCTTAAGTAAATCTTTTAAAATCCTTTTAAAAATTTTAAAAACTGTTCTGAAATTGCTCTGATTCCACTAAATTTTGACATTTTGTGGAATTATTTTGACAGTTTGTGCGGAAATTTTAATTGATAATTTTCAATATCAACAAAATTTTGAAAAATTGTTTAATTTTATGTAAAAAATCATTTTTAAGTTTCTCCATTCCGATCCCAAGCGATTCCATACTATAAATCTAATTATCTTTATAATGAAGAAATATTTAGTGCATAATTAAAAAACTCAATAATATTCTTATTATATCACATAATGAAATAAAGCTATATTAGCAACTATAGACAATTAATAATTCGGGAAATAAAGTGAAACACATAGGACATAACGAAAAAACAAAATAATTTTTTAAAAGAGCAAAAATTCGTCCTGAAAAAAACTGAAAATGTTGAAACAATCAACAGGAAAAAGATAAATACCAGTGCACAACCAGAGGCATAACCATCAACATAATCAACAGAGGTACATAGTTTGCACAGGTGAAAAAATCGATAAGAAGAATAGTAAAGGACGACAACTCTTAGATCTCACTATACCCAACTTTATTCGTCACCAACAACTTCAGTAGTGGGCGCGGTTGTTTCAGATGAAGAAGTTGGGACCAAGGCTATTGAGGGAAATGGAATCTTCTTGGCATCCCTGAGACCAGTCCACATTGCGACCACGGACAAATTTTCTAAGAAGTAAATTTGGAGATAGACAATGACCGTTTTCATCAAAACACTACAGTACAGCTGGCTTGAATATAGGTGAAAAGAAGATAACATTTATTGTTTCGTGCGCAGACAGTTCTACAAAGGAACTGTACAGGATCAAAGTTAAAATTTTGTTAGTACCGAATTAAATAATTAGAAAAATAACTAAAGAGGTGCTATAAAAATACGAACAATCATCCCTTCATATTTATAGCAATTAACCCTGTAATGCATGAGCCCGCCTAAAGGCAGGGTATCTTCAAAGTCATTTCAGTCTAAGAAATGAATATTTTTCACATCTCTTGCAACACTTTTCCTTTCGGAGAACAGTTATGTTTTGCATAAGGCCCAGTTTTTCTACTCTTTAACTGGAAAATTCGTGCATTAATTCCACAGTCGGAACTGAAGTCATTTATGTTGGTCTGATCTAGAAATTTTCTTAAAACTTGTGTTGAATATCGTAATTTGTGTAAAAAAAAGTTATTGGTGAGTAGAATAATTAGTCTAGTTTTCAGTAAACATTAATATTTGTATAAAAAAGTTGGTTTGGACCGAAAAAATAAAAAAAAATAGTCAGCCTGCCTCTAGGCGGACTCATGCGGTTTTAAACTTATACAAATTTAAAAACTGTAGAAATTTTTATGACTTACTCGAATATTTTTGGGTGTATCCTCCGAGAAACAAGCAATTTTATTTTCCAGTTATGGCGAGACGACGACATGTTAATAAATTGTCCGGCCTTTCTGATGATGAAATCATAAATTTCATGGAATCGAATAATTTCGATGGAAATATTTTTGGAGATGAAGGAGAAATAGAATTTGATGACGATGATGATTTGGGAGATCCTGATTTTAGTGCTCTTTTTGATAGTAGCTGCAAGTTAGGTATTGTAGAAAGCGACAATCGAACTACAATCACTGAAAGTTCACATGTTGACGAAACTATTAACAGTTCTTCGATAAGTAATGTTGCTATTAATGATGCTGTCGCTAGTTCATCTTCAAATACTTCACTTCATTTTGATCGTGAAAAAGTTCACTCACCGAATTTACGGGCGGAACAGGGTGACCCTATTAGTTTTACAACAGGATATTTCTCTGGTCCTTTTCCATGCAAGAGAAAAAATAGACTCAAGTGAATTCAAAAAAAATAGTGTGGACAAAGACAAACTTTCAACTTAATATTAACGAGGTAGTGTTTCTTGGAAAAAAAAAGACCTGCTAACACATTTGAAAGAACTGAGGACTCCATACGATTGTTTCTCGTACTTTGTGAACGCAGAGTTTTTCGAAAAACTTGCTTATCAGTCGAATTGATACGCATGTCAAAAGGATATCAATACAAAATTCAATGTAGGTGTAAACCAATTGCGTAAGTTCGTTGGAATTTTGATCTATATGTCTGTTTATCGATACACAAACGTTAGAAGCTATTGGGGGAAAAATTCGTTTCAGCCTATTAGGACAACAATGACAGTCTCGGATTTTGAGTCGATTCGACGTAATTTGCATTTCAATGATAATTCAAAAGAAATCCAAAATGGACAGCCAGGATACGATAGTGTTTACAAAGTTCGGCCTCTCATCACTCATTTCAATTAGAAATTTACATGGATTCCTATGCTTTCGAGACTACGTGTTGATGAACAAATGTGCGCCACAAAAATGAGAGGAACAAATCTCCGCCAATACATGCCTAACAAAGCCCCTAAATGGGGCTTCAAATTCTTTCCCCTCTATGATTCGTCTGGGTTTTGTTACACATTTGAAATTTACACAGGAGCAGGTGACAATGTTATACATGAAGGCGGTCCTGACCTTGGCGCATCATCCAATGTTGTGATTCGTCTGACGAAAGATGTCCCAGATTTCGTTAACAACATAATATATTTCGACAATTTTCACACCTCTCTTGGATTGCTCGTTTATTTACGAAGTTGGGGTCTTTATGCATTAGGTACAGTACGTACGAATCGTGTACCGAACTGTAAATTGTCCAGTGATAAACAACTTGTTTCTCAAAAAGTTGAACGAGGATACTCCAGCACTGTTGCTCTTGAGGACGTCCTCTACATACACCCTGTGAAGTGAGCTGTGGCGGGTGATGATGCCAACCACCTCTCTACAATGTTTCCTTCCGAGCCCTATGAGAAAATCGGAGATATTCCCAATGGGCCCATCAAAAAACAGTTTTGTACACCAAAAAGTACTCAGGTTCGCCCATCTCTGCTGATGCTTTCTATGAACATCAGCTTTGATGAGAAACTCGATACTGGCGGTGGCAACGCCTACGGTGGGTTCCGGTCCGAGGAATAATAGTTCCACGCGTCTGTCGCACCTCATATAGACAGAGATACCTCGTTGTGACTATGCTGAAGAGCAACATTAAATCGAAAATTCCAGATAGGGTAGAATGGAAATCACATTCTGTACTCCAACCATTAATAAACCCTATTACAAATACGGCTCCAAATATGAAGAAAACACCGGAACGAGGAACCCACATGAAAATTTCATGCACCTTGACAGTCATGTCAAGATTTTCCAGGCAGAAGTCAAGGCCATCCCTTGAAACGGGAAGGTATGTCCTTATCTCAGACACTGAGAAGAAGGAGAGTGCAATCTACTCGGACATCCAAGCAACTGATAGGACCTTGTTAAAACCATTTACAACCTCCAATTTAGTATTGAAGTGTAACTCCCTCTCTCGGACCAACAGTGTACTCGTTCCTTGGGTGCCAGATCACAGCGATATTAGAGAGAATGAAAAGGCGGACGAACTTGCTCGGCTTGGTGCAGCCCCAGAGGCGTCTTCCTCCTTTTTAGCGGAAATTAAGTTCTAGAATTTAGGTTATGTTTCTAGCGGGTTCTGTGTATTACAGACTCTTAGAAATTTATAATTTTTTTTAATCTATGCAATTTCGTTGGCTCTAGGTAACATTTTTTCGATTACTCCAAAAAATATCTTCTATTGAAAATCGCTTTACTTGATATTGTGCTATATGGTATTGTAAGTGCTCAGAGAAATGGATAAAAATGTCGGTCAATAGTTGGCATAGCTGGTTTTTTAAGGCATGAGGACCTGACCCATCCAAGACAAAAATCCTAGTTACGCCAATGACTGACCCAGAGCCCAGGTTATTCTGAACATTTCGTTGGGCCCTTCCCATAGGGACTTACAATAATCCTTCTCAAAAGTTTGAGGTTTTTCCGAAATAATGTTCGCATGTTTAAAATTCTTAAATTCTTAGACACTTGTTATTTTTTATTAATTAATAACAATTCAGATGGGTCCTGTCCGGAGAAATCATGATTTTCTTATGAAAGCTTTTACTTATAAAATTACTCAAGAAATCATTCGACTTCATTTAACTAAATTATTACTATTTTCCTCACTTTTTAACTTATCATCCACTGTCTAATGCGTTCTGACAAAATGTATAATCAGCGTAAAAAAAACTGCATATCTACTTCACTGTTATGCATAATTCAAGGAGTGTGGCCATATTACATAGTTAATAAAGTCAATAACCGAAACAGAGTTAAATAAAAGCAGAGAGAAATGTGTCTAAAACAGTTTCTTCGCACGGCTGCCCTTTTTCTCACGGTCAGCAATTCCATCGACCTAGAGGATGAGGAAAATAAATTCAAAAACTTTTGATTACATCATGTCTACGTCTCTGCTAGTCATTTGGACGGACGAACGCTATGCAACCGACGTTGTCGTCGTCATCGTCATCGTCGTCAACGTTGTCGGTGTCCTTTTTTGTTATGAATTTATATACAAGATTGACTTCATCCTTTGTGCTAGAGACATCCCTGAGAATAGCAGTGGACAGGTCTTGGTCATCTTTTGGTTAACAATCATTTTGCCAGAAGTACCGGAAGAAGGAAAATATGATGTCGACCCAGGAAAGATTGCTTTTGTCATCTCAATGAGGAATTCAAGGATACCATACTGATTATGGTGGTAGAGGATGAAAGAAAATTATTTTCACCGAGATGAACATTTTATGTAAGTTATAGAGAATTATGATTTCCTTTGGTCGTGGATTTATATAGATTTTATACTTATGATATCCATTGAGTGTACTTATGTACTTACATTAAGTAGAGCTACCCTATGAACATCCTTATACCTAATATAGCAAGTTAGCAATATTACAGGAAATTTAATGATATTCAACTTATCATGGCTTCTTATACGATGATTTCGAATCAGGTCAAATGACTCAGCACAGGGAAGCCTTGTATATTATAAAAAAAAAAGGTACATGAAGATTATTCTCCTGCTGACCCACCCTACCTCCTTGTTCATATTAATGGTTACATGCAATGACTTTCTACTATTACTGAAAATTTCCCTGTAGTATAACTGAATAGACCTCTTATTATCTTGGCAGAGAATTTCTGAAGCAATTTGTTCTCCCTCATCTCTTGAAGGGTTCTTCAGAACTGTGTACAAGTGCATTTCATTTATACATCTAAAATGGCATAAAGTGCAACAACTTTTAAGTGCATCTCTCCTCTATAGAGCATACCTATCTAGGGGAGGAAAACGTTTTTTTTTCTTGCAATCGCAATCACTAAAACTCTACGTTCTACGTATTTAGGGGTGAAGACATGGGTACGGTTCTACACCAACAAATCGCAATAGCAAAATTCCCTCAACTATATAAGGTAAAAGAATAATTGACGTGCATATGAGTCCTGATCCTCTTGACATTGCTATTTATCCCTGCAATGACCAGTGGTCCTTGTCAAGTATAAATTCCACCCTAGAAAAAAAAAAGCCAGGACCGATATGGCTTAAATGTGTGATAGTCAGAGCAAAAAATGGGATATAGTGAGGAATCTGGAGTCTGTTGGATTCATTGCAGAAATGCATGTCGTACTAATGGATCAATGTTCCTGAATCGTACACATCCCCATACAAGGGAGGTACAATAGGTAACGTACCTATTTTATAACAGGTCGACATTTATGTTCTATTTCGATAGATATCGATTCTTGGAATATTGTGTTCGATGCAGAATTGAATTCATTTTAGTTTCAAGTCGAGGAGTTGATGAAACTTTAATGGCTCATCAAAACTAGAAATTGCTGAGATATTTTAGATGGGAGATTTGATTGAAAGCTCTGAATATAGGGCTTTTGAGAAGTTTGTTCATTTTAATCTTGTGGAAACAAGGGAAGAGAGATTACTTTTTATTTGGTTTCAGACAAGATTGAATTCAAATTCAAATTTACAGGTTTATTTCTTTAATCTTACAGTGTGTCCTGCGTTTAGAAGGAAGGAGATGATTTTTCCTTCATCATTTAAGAATCACCGTTGTATTTCTAGTTTATGATTTTAAATTCATATCTAATTTCCGTCCTCCCGGAAATGCTAGGATCTGAAATAGCACAAGAGAGATCTAAAGGTTTACCAATACGTGTGCCTTACCTGTTTTGTGTTCCTGTCCAATCTCCAACTGGGTAATGCTCCTGTATCCTATGTTATCCTATATTATTCCTATACATAAAAAAAAGATAAAATGAAATAGCTAATTATAGGAATATTGCCCAACTTTCTGTTAGCCCTAAGCTATTTGGAGCGATTGTGTGCGATGCTGTATACTTTCAATGCAAATATTTATTATCTATAAGGCAACACGGTTTTGTGAATAAGCAATCATTTTTCACTAACCTGGTTGTATTTACCTCGGTTTGTCTCGGGTTGACTGCATCTTCACCGAATTCATTACGGTCTTCGATAAAATTTTACATAACTTTTGCTTTCCAAGCTTGGTATCCTCGGATTTTTTATTTTTGGAATTAAGTGGCTAGAATCATATTTAGCAAATGGAAACCAGCAAGTTATATTTAGGTCTGCTGTCTCCTATGCAATACCTGTACCTTCCGGTGTTCCTCAAAGCAGCCATATTGGTCCGGTGCTCTTCATTTTATATATTAATGATTTACCAAACGTTGTCTGATATTCTGATATATGCTGACGATGGCAAAATTTGTAAGACCATCGATACTTCTATTGGTTGTTCTTTCTTTATTTGGATAGTAACAATTTTTTGCACTTAAATGTTGACAAGTGTAAAGCCACTAGCTTTACCCAAAAAAATTCTCCACTTCTGAAGTCAAAAACCTTGGTGTACAACAAATTTAGCTTTTTACCACATATTGATAAGATCATCAATAAGGCTAATACCGTATTAGGCTTTGTAAGAAGATGGACGCCTGATTTTCATGATCCCTTTACTTTAGGGACCTTGTGTTTAGCTTTTGTGCGACCTCTTATTGATTATGCTATCCCTGTTTGATGTCCTTCGTACTTAGACGTCTCTCATGGGATAATACTCTCAAGCTTCCTCCTTATGAGTAGAGATTAAGCCTTCTTAAGCTACCCACGCTAACCAGAAAAAGTTAAGTAACTAAGGTAGTCTTCTTGTTTCAAATAATAACTGGTGCCGTAGACGCTCCGGAGGTGTGTTCGCCCACGAACTTTATTTATTTATTTATTTAAGAAATTCATGCGATAGTAAACAGATTAATCCACTTACTTACTACCGTTAAACAAATGCAAACTATAAGTAATAAATAAAAAAAAAGGAAGAAGAAGTACAAAATTTATACAAAACAAAAAGAACAAATGAAAAAAAAAGAAAAAATTCAAATTAAAAACGAAACGGCAACAATAAATAATAGAAACAAAAAACATGAAATAAGATAACAAATAAATATAATAAGGATATCTTAAAAGGTATAATAATAAAAAAAAAATAATAATTTAAAATAAAAATACAAAATAACAAATAAGCATGAAGGCAAGGAGGAAGAAAGCAGAAAAATAAAGATGAACTATATTTAGCTAATGTAAAATGAAAAAACTATCCAAATGTTTTATTACGACCAAGAGGTTGCGTTTTAAAACCGTAAAGCTGTCACTTAGCATATCAGTATCGTTATATAGGACATTGTGGGGCTTTTGAATCCTAACCAAAGGGGGTGTTCGCCCCAAACCCCATTCCTGGTGCGGAAGATTTTCTTTCCAGGTGGACTGTATGATTTGTTAATAAATCGACTTGCTGATCTGTGTATCTACTCGTACATTTCCATTAAGACTTAGTTTCTGCGCCACGAAACTAATGATCTGATAATTGAATGAGCTGGGTTCCAACACCAAGGAAAACAACAACTTTCAATTTACAAACTACAAATTTATTCGATCTGATTAGCACAAAGAACTGATTAGAAATGCCGTTTACTCAAGTACAATAAATTCTTGACCGACAAAATTCTGTTATATAAAACCGATGTGATTACAGCTGTTATATGTATACAGGGTGTTCCAGACTAATACTGCAACATTTTGCCAAATGATTCCTCTCGTCCAGACAAGCAAAAAATTGTATGGCAGGAGGGGGGGGGCAAAAGGTCACCCTGCCGACTTACAGGGTGATTAGTAAAATATGCTATTTTTTCATTAAACACCCTATATCTTAAAAAGTACAGGGTGTACGGTCTACTTGAAGAGGGCATTGTATGCAGAACCTTGGGGTCTTTCCTGTGAATGTTAAACCACCCCCACACCCCTTCCCACTCCAGAGTTATGACGCTTCAAAGTCAAAAAATCGGTTTTTTTTTTTAAATTTTTCCATTATTATTTTAAAAATACCCCCACTAACATACCTTTTTTTTACAAAATTTCGAAAGCCCAGAGCCTCCTCTTTATGTTAACCCATTACACTTATGTTCTATCTGTAACGGTTAAGTAGTTATCAGCGCTTAACCTATTCAGGTCATACCGAAATTAGATGATATTTTTTTTAAATAACGTGTTTTCAGTTACTAAGGGAACAAGTTATCTGTGATCTGAATAGGTTAAAGGCTAATAACCGTCCTTAACCGTCACAGATAGAACATAAGTGTAATGGGTTAAATTAAAGAGGAGGCTCTGGGCTTTCGAAATTTTGTAAAAAAAGGTATGTTAGTGGGGGTATTTTTAAAATAATAACGGAAAAATTAAAAAAAAAACGATTTTTTGACTTTGAAGCGTCATAACTCTGGAGTGGGGGAGGGGTGTGGGGGTGGTTTAACATTTACAGGAAAGACCCCAAGGTTCTGCATACAATGCCGTCTTCAAGTAGACCGTACACCCTGTACTTTTTAAGATATAGGGTGTTTAGTGAAAAAAGAGCATATTTTACTAATCACCCTGTAAGTCGGTAGGGTGACCTTTGCCCCCCCCCTCCTGCCATACAATTTTTTGCTTGTCTGGACGAGAGGAATCATTTGGCAAAATGTTGCAGTATTAGTCCGGGACACCCTGTATAAAGCAAAGCACATAGAAAATGAATATTTACATTGGTACAGGGTGACACTATTTTTTACAATAAGTTTGAATAATGTTAAAGTGTTTTGATGAGCCGGAACAGGGGGTTCGGATTATATTGTAATATATCTGGTTTAATTCGTGAATACTTACTTTTATTTTTACATTGAATTCCATTAAATTTATTAATTATTAAAAGTGAAGTTTGCTCTTTATGACTTTAAAGTATCTAAATAGTTTATAAAAATTTTGATTTGTGGTGTCAAAGATATGATTTAATTTCATTTTAGTACGTGAAATATATTTCTATTTGTTTTATTAGATTTATTAGTTTAATATTAATTAGTTGTAGTTTATTATGCGGGGAGCATCGATATGGAAAGTGAGTGGCTGGCGGGTTAGGCGACTAGGAAAGCTGATTTTTAAGACAGATAATGGGCGAGATGAGTAAATAGAACCATGTAAAATTTTAAACAGGAACATTTCGTCAAGATTGGAACGACGTGCTTCTAATGATAACATGGAGTATCTTACCAGTCTGTCATCATAATCCACATATGTAAGTGTAAGTTTAAAAAGCAAGTACCTAGTAAATCTACGTTGAATACTCTCTATTTTGTTTCTGTACGTACGTCGCATGGTAATATGATTTATATGCGAGTCGAAGAGAAGTTTGCTATCGAATTGTACTCCTAAATCATTGATTTCTGATACGCGCATGATAGAGATGGTGTCCAACTTATAGTCCCAGTACAACGTGGTTTGCTTTCTTGAGAAGGACATGTATTTGCATTTATCCATATTTAAGGATAATTGATTTTTATTACACCAAGGGAGCAGTTTCGGGATGTCATTTTGTAGGTATTGGCAATCGGATGGATCATTTATAACTCGATAAATTTTGATGTCATCAGCATATATTAAGGAAGCGGAGGATAACTCATTAAGGAGATCATTAATATATAATAAGAAGAGAAGTGGACCAAGAATTGATCCTTGAGGTACACCCGAGGTTTGCGTGTATGAATTTGACGAAAATCTGTTAATTACAACCGCTAGATGGTCATTCGAGAAATATGTACTGTTAGAATCAAAGTCCAATCTCCTTATCTTATCTATGACTACTTTGTGATTTATTCTATCAAATGCATTAGATATATCCGCATAGAAAACATCCAGCTGTTGAGCTTCATCAAGAGCCAGAGCAAAAGGGCAGATGTAGGGTTTTAGTTGCTGTATTAGAGCATTATAAACGATTCTTTCAAGGACCAAGGCTACAGCATTGGAAGTAGAAATGGGGCGGTAATTCTTTACCAGCCCTTTATCCCCTGTTTTGAAAGCAGGATGAACAAAATGATCCTTAAGAACATCAGGAACAGTATGGCTGGAAACAGATAAATTGATTAACATGGATATAGGATGTGATAGGACCAGAGAGCAGTTTTTATAAAATATGTTGGGAATACCGTCAGGTTAATCAGCAGACGCTCCATCGTAATGCATTTCCCTAGGGTAGGAGCCAGAGAGCTTCATGCTTTTAGAATAAGACCAAAAAGCCTTATTTATCAAAAAACTCTCTAATTTTACTTTTTACATTACTGCGCAAGAAACTAAAAGTTGTATAGTCTTCAGGGTGCTTGGATTTTGAGTATTTTTGTCTATATTTTTCCTTCAGTTTAATAGTATGAATTAAGTCCCGAGAAAACCATACTGGATATTTATTCCGATTTTTCGTTATCCGGGAAATGAAATTCTCAATTGCGTTGTTAAGATGACTATAAAATATTTGTAAGACTTGGTTCACGTCTAGATGTTGTAATGGCGAGAAATCTAAATTGGAGAGAAAGTTGCTTATAGCATCATAGTCAGCCCGCTTAAAGAAGCGCTTATTGATTTTTACAGGAAGCTTGGGTACTTTCTTTATTTTGAATTCAACGAGAAGAGGAGGATGAAGACTGTCAATACGAGACAAGCGATACTTAGAAGGGTTGAGTTAAAACAATATTACCCAAATCTGCATTAGATAATATTAGGTCCAGATACCTCTGATTGCTATTCGGAATACAGTTAAATTGTTCAAATTGGCAAAAAGACATAAAAGTTGACAAAGAAAACGTTGTTCGATTATTTAAGTCATCTATTTCCATAGTATTGCCCGCATCAGCAACTGACCAGGATATATTGGGAAGATTAAAGTCACCGAGGTTCAAAAATATAGCATTGCTTTCAGCGTTTTGGGAAACATTACTTATATTTGTGAAAATTTCGTCATAAGTTTCATGGGAAGAGGATGGACGGATATATGAGCAACAAATATATAAGTTCAAGTTATTACATTTAATCACAACCGATAAGTCCTCGTATGTAGACTTACCTTGACTAAAACGAGTTGCCTGTAAAGATCTATCGATAGCAAGGAGAATAAATCCACCATCACAAGTCCTCATGGCCTCATAATTCCTATCTCGACGAAAGACCTCATAACGACTATCAAACATCTCAGCACTAATGACAGAATGAAGTAGGAAGGTCTCAGTAAGGGCAATAATATGATAAGTATTAGATAGAGCTGACAGCTTTAAAGTTTCAGTTTTAGAACGCAACCCCCGGACATTTTGGTAGTAAATGTTCAATTTGAGTTTATTTTTTGCCGAATAAGCTCAACTGATTTGCAGTTCCTTACATGGTAGACATTTGAGTCATCCGTGCGTTTTAAATAAATTTTCCCAATTTTAAATTTCAGTTCATCTTTTAACATTTTAGAATCGTAGAACAATTTCCGTTTTGTAATTGATAAGAATTCGTTAATAAAAATCCTTCCTTTACCTTGCATGCCTATTTTATCTAAAGTTACATTTTTACTGATATTATACGCAGCTAGAACCCTATATCTAATGAATTCATTGGTATACTTAACTAAAATTCTATTTGGACGGTCTGCAATGCGATATCTTCGTCGGTTTCGATAAGCCTTAATTATCTGAGAGTCTTCAACCGGAACTTTCAAGGAAGCGTGAAATTTTTGACTATATCCAGAATATTCTCAGAAGCAGATGCAGGAACATTAGTAATCTCAAGGAAGCAGGTTAAGTTCATCTCTTCAACATGACTGAGTCTCTCATTCAATCTCTGAATATCCCGATGTAAACTGCTATTTTCTTCTTCTATTTAATAAACGCGTACTATGTTCGTCTAACGTTTTCACAATGCTTTTAAATTCTGTAAGCTCGAAACGACTGATTTAATAGATTTATTAAATTCTAGATGTTTTGTTTTTAGCGTATCAATGTCAAGAGCCATTTGGTCAATTATTTTGGTAAGAGCTGAGACAGATGTATTCTCTTCGGATTCAGAATCAGAATTTGGAGCAGGTGTTTCGGGAATACAGCTTGAACACTTATATAGTTCCCGTCCACTCAGAATATTTTTCAGCAGGTCTGAAGAAACTTTAGCACAAGTTGCGTGATAGTTAGAGTTGCAAGTTACACATGTCACACCATGTCTAGTACGGCTGATTTTTGCCTTGCACGCTTTACATGGGAAACCATTTTCAGAAGTCGGTTTAGTACAGTTTATTTAATTCACGCACGGTGCAAGTTCTTCGCAAATATTTCAATAGCAGTAATGAGAATAATATTGTAGGCAGCAACCAGCAGAACCAATAATATGATTGGCGTATAGATGACGAGAGCGATGATATGTATAGTATGTTAAATGGTAAACTTAAACATGAGGATCTCAGATCAACAACAATGTTTTATACAAAGCGAAATTTATATGATATCTTAAAGTACCAGTAACGCTCCCTCTTAATCTAAATCCAGTAGAATTCAAATCACCTCACAATCCAGCGAAGACAATCCAGCTTAGTTTGAGGTTATGACATTGATGAGCATACGCATACTATATCTATCAGATCTTTGTAAATCATCAGGAATTCGCAGAAATGTAATGAAATTGGCACGCAAAAGAAAGATGTTATGCGTAGATAGATGGAGAAAAATGTAGGTTCGTGACCAAAGCAGTTGGTATAAGTTCCGAAGTTCCCATCTGAAGATTTTCAATAATAGGCCGCGTATAACCACAAAGTTCAGCTGCTTGCGGTAGCTTGTGAGTGAAATAATAAATTGTATCAAAGAGTAGACCACAATTATGAGTATATAAACACATAAAATTAGAAATAATCACGGATTCGATAATCTAATAGACTGACACTTGTTCTTCTTCTTCTTTATATCTTTTTGAGGCATGACTCGTATACCCTGTTGCATGCAACTCATCATCGCACCAACTGTGCTTATAACGAGTGTATTTACTCGTATGTTGAGAGCCTCTTTGCTCTATGTTCAGAGCCTTCAATGACCAATCAGACCTCATTGATTTTGACTTAACTCTGACAAAGCTCAAAAGTTTGATTTACGAATAAAAGTAATTTCTTGTATTTTTGCTTACATTTGATTTTTTTTCGCTTCTTTACAATACTTTTTTTCTTTTATGGCCTTGTATTTATTTTTTATTTATTTATTTTTTTCTTACTTTCTTTTTTTCAAGTGGAATATGTTGTCCGGTTCGCTCTTCTATATAAATAAATAATGCTGTAAATATTTTTGTTCCATCTGACAGAAAGGAATTCCGTGATGGTTGCGGAAACCCTAGAAAACTTGGACAGGTGGAGTCCTCGCCGGAAACAGAATTCCACAGATATCCGATCAAGAGCATATAGGCAATCTAGAAGGATACCGATACCTAGGCCAATTTGAAGTCATGTTCTGATGCTGTCTATAGAAAACCAAACTGCTTCCGAACTGTAGTCTGGTAACTACCTAGAAATATAGTAAAATAGAATTAGATTCAAGCTAAATTTAAATTAGGCTAAGTAATTCTTAGTCTTTGGAATATGGAATATGAATAATTGAATACTATGAATAAAATCTTGTGACGATAATGCCAAGAAAACAAGGCCGTGCATGGGATATAAATGAAGAAAGTATGGAACTTCAGGTAGATCTTATTTGTTGTATGCAACAAATACCGGATTCTAGTTCTTCTCCCTCTTGCATCGAAAACCTAACCTAACAGCGAACAGACAAGATTTCTGGTCAGAGCTCTATAGCGCCGAAGATAAAAGTGTAAAAACTTATCTATTCCGAGCCCAAGAAAAACGTTTGAAAATTTCGGCCACTTAAAAACGACTGTCAAAACAACAATTCAAAACGAATATTTTACAAGGAGAGTGAATTTTTAGAAATATTTCAAATTATGACTTTATTTTGACATAAATTAACAAAATGAATCCGATTGAAAACGGTACGCCCCGATTGAGAGAGATGTTGAAATGTTCCATAATAGGGGGAAATTAAATTAAAATTAATTTCCACAAAAGGGGAAAATTTTCTATAAAGCCCACGGTGAAGGGTCTCAGTTTGGTAAAGATTGTGCAAAAAATTTAAGAAAGAGAAGAAATAAAAGTTTGTAAAATCGAGGATTAAGGATTTCTCCGAGAGGAGGCGAGAAAGAAAATCTCCAAGAAGAGGGAACTATAGGCGGGAATGAAGCATAACAGGAAATTAACCTAGGTACATGTAATGTATGAACCATACCTACAAAAATATTCTCGGTATAAGCTTAACCTAACCACCGCTTTTGCAACACAATGTACTCACTCTGCCCATACCTTACAGTACCAATCCTATTTTTTTCATTTTTTTTTTTTTTTATGATTAAATACTTTTTATTTGAATAAGGATTGCAATATGTGTTCTTTTTGCAACGATTTCAAGTGTGCAAGCTAAAAGGTGTAATGTCTACTACATAGATATTAATGGAGTAAAGGTCAGGTTAAGCTGGGGTTCCTTTGGTTAAACATTTTTTTTGGATTTTACAATCAAAGTCGAAAGTTTAAGGAAGCAAATACGGAATTGAGCTTCAACTAAAAGCAAAATATTTTTTATTGCAAACGAATTATATTTAAAAACAAAAATAACATTTATTTCAATACATAAAAATTACAGAAAAGAAAACTAAAAAAATAAGTAGAAAAAGTATGAATATTGCTTTAAATTTTAAATTTTAATTTTAAATACATTGTCTTTAAATTTTTTTGATTTTTGTTTACGTTTTTTTTCCACTTTTAAGGTTGTTTGTTAAATTAAAATTTTCTGTGACATTTGCCATCAAGAAAATTGAAATTATTACAAACCTTCAGCTAAATATTTGGTGGTTCAAATATTTTGTTATTGTTTGTTATAAGCTTTCTAGCAAACATTAATAAGCAAACATTATGAACACATATTCTGTTACGTTTTTAAATCTTAATAATATTTAATTCAGAAAATTTCCTTTCGGCTGCAACACTAATATCTTCATTTGAATCACTGCATATTACAAATTAAATACCTCCATTTATTATTTAAGCTTTCTCACTATTACAATTAAAAGGAAAAGCCTGTAATAACGGAAAAATTTGTAATTGGACAATCATCACTTTGTATTTTGCTCGAATTAATATACTCTAAAAGCAAAATTTCTCAATTTAGAAAGAAACTAAATTTTCTTTAACTTTCGTTAGCCCTTACTACTTTCAGGATAAATTATTCGCTATTTATTTTTCTTGGGAAAATTTTATTCCAAAAAACATTTTTGGAAAAAAACTTTTAAAATAAATTACTTTTATAAATAAAATGCACTGAAAAGTCAAAAATATTTTTTTTGCTTTCTTAGTGATATAAACAAGAAAAGTTTAATGCAAAATAAGAAATGCTACAACTCAGATTAAATCTTAAAAGTTTAGGCATGATTTCCAGTTAGACAATTGTGATTTAAGATTTAATTTGAGTTGTAGCATTTCTTATTTTGCATTAAACTTTTCTTGTTTATATCACTAAGAAAGAAAAAAAAATATTTTTACTTTTTAGTGCATTTTATTTACAAAAGTAATTTATTTTAAAAAGTTTTTTTAAGATATTTTATTTTCTACTTTTTAGTCATACTCTCGAAACTTGACTCTCGAAACTTGACTCACAAAACTCGACTCTAGAAAATCAACTCTCGAAAATTGACCCACGAAATTCGACTCTCGAAAATCAACTCACTTTAGGCCCGACACATCCAGACGTTTTTCAAATCGTTTTTTTTTATTGGCTTAAAAAATAATTTAAACCCTCTAGACTAAGAAAAAAAAGGTCCCGTGAGAGAAATTTTTTTTCCTTTGAAAATGGACGTCGCCACCAAGCGCGTCAAACTTGCTCCGAAACGACTACCTGAAGCCTGAAACACAATTGGAGCTTTTCAGCCAGCTTTATCGCCAGCTTTCTTCTAAAGCTGACAGAAAAAGTCGAATTAAACACAACTGACCTTTTTGACATTTGCAACTGGGATTGCAGACTAATGGTAAAAAATTTGTTACCTTAATTTTTTTATTTTTTCCAATAAAAAACTATTCTCAAAACTTTAAACGCGTTTTTCTCGAAACACGGTTTTTCAAAATGGCATGCAGCATAACTCGAACAATTTTCATATTTTCGACTTGAAATTTTGACAAGATGTGTGAACATTAACATTATCTAGAGAATGCCGTACGGGATTTTCAATAACTTTATTTATTGATTTTTTATTAGCAAAAAACCTGCCGTTTTTTTCGTAAAAAATCAAACTTTTTTTTCAAATGCGCGCCAAATCTACAAAAATTAATATTTTTAAAAATCCGTACGGCGTTCTCTAGTTATAGGCCTCTAGATTAACGGTTTTTTTTTCTTTTGGTCTAAATTCAAATGTGCCCCAGTGGTGCTGCATGCCGCGGAGCCCTGCAAGCAAAATACGTCCCGGGAAGATGGCTGTGAAGCCGCCATTTTGTTTTTTTTTCGCTGTCAAAAATTTATCAATAAAGTTCAGTGTATGCCCGATAATACCCTTAACAGGGTTTTTTCAAACTCCTTTAAAATCGCGAGAAAAAAATTCGTGAATAAACCTTTTTTTTTAGCCGTTATAGTGGCGTTACCCTTTAAGTGATTCATAATGGTGGGGGTGGGTTCCTGAAGGGGAATGCCCATTTTATATCCTCCAGAAATGAGAGACATCTGAAACGATGCATTATGATTCTCTGAAAATATTTTATTAACAATATTTATTTCAATTAAGCGGGGGAAGCCGTGGGAGGTGGCAACAAGTTTGATCTAGTACATTTTCGAAAATCTAGTACAGAATCGAATTCCTTACGTCCTGGGAAGAAGCTTGAGTACCCACACTCCATACTCGGAGGTTTAAATAGTCATCCACATACTCATTTTTTTAGCATTTCAGATCGGCTCTAACTCAGTAGGCTTACGTCCGATCGGAAAACGGGTTTAACTATCCGACTCAACTTATTACTGGCCTGGCTACAATTCGTAGAAGAAATTTTTTGTCACATTCTTTGCTGTAGGGGTAGGAATACCCCTGGGGGGGGGGGGGGGGGGTTCCAATACCGCATGTTGCATATCGAATTAAAATCCTCACAAACGGGTAGTGTATATTTTTCCGATTCCGAAAAGTTTCTTGCAACGTTTTTGTCGCCGGAAAACCCATTTTTATACGCTTGGGTCACATACACCCCAGGGGGGGGGGGGTGCATCCAATAACGCATGTTGCATATCGAATTAAAGTCCTCACAATCGGGTAGTCTATATTTTTCCGATTCCGAAAAGTTTATTGGAACGTTTTTGTCGCCGAAAAACCCATTTTCATGCGCTTGGGTCACATACACCCCAGCGGGGTTGGGGGAAGTGGTTCCAATAACGCATGTTGCATATCGAATTAAAATCCTCACAATCGGGTAGTCTATATTTTTCCGATTCCGAAAAGTTTCATCGAACGTTTTTGTCGCCGGAAAACTTATTTTCATGCACTTGGGTCGCATTCACCCCAGCTAGTACATTTAGATGAATTTGCAGTTCTTCTTTCCATAGCTAATAGTGCTCTGTTTTGAGCATTTTTCTCAAAGACAGTCATTTACCACGCCTTACCAATTCCGCGCAAACACGCGATGTAAAGAAGTCACGCAAGCTACATCTGATCGGCAAAGCTTTCCCCCGCTTAATTGAAATAAACATTGTTAATAAAATTCTGTTCAGAGTATCATAATGCATCGTTTAAGGCATCTCTTCTGGGCGGGGGCTGTCGGGCCTAAAGTTATATGAAAAGCGGGTATTCCCCTTTATAACGTTGAAATTTTTTGACCTTTTTTTTATGCGGCATGAGAGTTCGATGTTTCGCACGGCACACTTCAACATCTCAGGTCACTACTCCTAACTTAATGCTAACAGGTACACTAATTACGCACAGAAGAAAATGCGTAACAGTCTCTCGAATGCATTGAAATTAAAAGGTCCATGAAAAGAAGTTTTTGGGCTGTTTTATATTAAAAACATTCTCACAGACTCCCTCAAAATATATGCTTCGTTGCAAACTAAACTTTTGAAATCTGTTAACAGCCCTGAAAAATCTTGACTCTGCACAGAGATTTATTCCGTTATAGAAGAGGGAGATGTCGATAAAAATAATGAGGGAAAGAGTAAGAAACAATATTACTATTAACTACCCAAGAGATCATTCTCAGAAACTTATCAAATTGTCTATAAATAGATTTGATTTCAACGTAATATTACGATTTGTTCTCGGTCCCAAACAAAGAACGTAATAAATTCAAAAGAATGTAACCGCACCACAAAAACCTTGTCAAAATTTGAGATAGTAACTCAATTTGGGTTTCAAAGGTTCGCACGGTCAATAAAATTTACAAGCGATGAATTAAACTGAATCCCATCAGGGAAATTCGTCCCGGGGTCGGGTACACTCCTACTAACAATGATTCCATGTTCGTTTCAAATGAAAATTCATGTACATTCGTTGAAGGGGGGTAAAGTGAAAGTGCGCGGAGTCGTACTATACAACTTCAATTGATTTATGGCAGCCACACAGCCTGCCACACCGTTGGGAAGTCTATGAGCACAGCGTTATTAAATTTTGCGAATTCCCAAGTACCAAGTGTAAAATACACTTACTAATCCACCTATATACAGGATCTAGCAGCTAATATGAGTACAAGAGGCCAAGGATAGTATCTGGTGGGTGGGGTGGAGGGTATTGCCGCCATTATATAAAGATAAACCTATTCCCACTGGAGAACGAGGAGCGGTTGGAGAGATGAATTATGGCAATATTTGCTTACTTGTTTCGTTTACTCGAATGTTCATGTTTATATGGGGGCTATATATCATTTTGGTCAGGTATTTGATGTATGACCAGAGCAGCGAATTTTATTGAATCTGCATAGATGGTAAAGCATTATACGGGAAAGGATTCGACAAGGCCAGTTGTTGTATGTAGCGCACACATAACTTCATTGCTTGCTTCAGGATTCAGGAAATAAAACCTGTTTTTCGATTCAGAGCAGTATCATAGACGAATTTTTAAACTATTTTCGTATGCACAAGGAAAGTTTAGAGCTTTGCCTTTTGTTGTATCCGAAAAAAAATATTCTTTCATTTTTTTTCCTTTTCATGGAAATTCATGTACTGCAAAAGGTATGCTACTGTGGTGTATCATCCTAACAGAAATGAATAGTCCTTTGAGAAGAAACGTAGCACTTTTATAAAGGTTGTAAACACCTTTGATAAATTTTGCAAGTCTAACTAAATACTAGAAAAATTTTACATATAGCAGCTAGTTATTTCTTTGTTAATTCTTTGTTCATATAGTTCACTTAAATTACGAACCTGCACATTTAAGGCATTAATTAACAGAACGTTTGTGATTTTCCTCAAAACCCTTGAAAAAACTTCCTCAAATTGGATACTTCTCAACTATACATTCAACTTCAATACTCCTCCTCGGTTATAAAAATGCGCAAAATGCTATCAATTGTTATACATATTTCAAGACTGCTTCTTCCACATATGTGTGTGTATATCACGGGTGCTCTTATAAAGAAAAACTTAAAAGTAAGCAAACTGCAAAAGAAAATTCAGTACACCTACGTGACTTAAGCAATTTTTCTTCGCTCCCTACACTATATGGGTATATGCCGTTAACCGAATTCAGATGGAGCCTTACATGAGTATTTTACGCTATGGAAGGAACCCTTGTGGGCGACAATAGTTTTTCAAGATTCTTAAAAGTCAAAATTCCAACATTGTTAGTTGCTTTGAAGTAAAGCGCCAGATAAATAAGATACGTGATCTCTTGGTGGGTTAAGGTCCATTCATGCATATATTATGTAAATATATGGCAGTCATGAGAAAGCGGAAAGAAACTTTTTACAGTGGTTGCATTTGAAGCTTTCCTTTAAGGATTGAGGAAATAATGTTCTTAGAGTTATTGAGATTTTTTTCTTTTACTTATTTTTAGTGGCAATTCTTGAAATCATAAATATTTTCAGGTTATGTTTTTGGGGAAAAATATATGTAGCCACTTAGATGTTAAATATTTGATTAGCTATCCAAATTAAAGCGTAATCAAGGGGGGAAATATACCAAAACACCTGATCTTTTTCATGGCAGGATATGCGAAAGATCTAAATCATGAAGGCCCTAAGGCGGCCCAATGTGCTAACCTACTAAGTAGGAGAGGCTATGAAGTCGAAAAGAGAAAAACCGCAAGAACATATCGAGGTGGGTTTTGAACCAACTATCCCTGGGATGGAAGTTACGACACTGAGGAAGCTGAGCTACCGAGTCCACTGCACATGTGATTTTTTTTATTGTTTTTTTTTTATTTTTCTGTCTTTTTTTAAAGGCAGGGAGACATCCCAAATACGAAGGCCAGAGCGGCCCATTGTAATGCGCTGCTAGAACCCCTATCACCCAAACCATCCTATTCTCTTAATGAAGCGCATCAGGTCTTAGTGCAAAAGGGTTTTCATCTACAAGTAGGACGATAGAACCTAGAGTATCCAGCTTGCTCCGGGTAAAGGCCGGACGAACACACAAAAAGTGCTCGGTTGTCTCTCCTTCCAGGCAGGATAGATACTCAGGGCTGTCAACATTTCCCATCCTTGTTAGATGAGCGTAAAGAGAGCTGTGACCAGTGATGATGCCAACCACTGTTCTACATTGTTTCCTTCCTAGTTCCAAGAGAAAACCAAAGATATTCCTATTGGATCAATCAAGAAACATTTTTGTGCACCTGCAAGTAATCAGATTCGCCCATTTCTGCTGATACCTTCTATAAACAGCCGCTTTAATAAAAGACCCGATACTCAACGTGGCAACGCCTACGGCGGGTTCTGGAGCGAGGAACAGAGAATCAAAGCCAGCTCTAGCTTACAGGCCACCCCTTTCATTCCCCGTGACCCTCGTGTGACCAGGAACCCACTCAAGGGACACCTTGTTGTGGATACGGAACTTATCTACAAACATATGTGATACTATACTTTTGTAATGAAAAAACAAACGATGAAGCTATGTGTCACAATGTCTAGAAAATGGAGCCTAAATCTGATCAGAGAGAGACTTCACTGACAGGCTCTACACAAGCCAAAAGCTTAATTAAAGGACCTTCAACAATGAAGTGTGTTAAAATATGATGTCTTGTGCTTCGCTGAAAAATTTACTGACAGCTGACGTCCTGAAAACAAGAATATCTGAAATGCTCAATTTTCTGAACTTTACCCAATTTCGTTGTTCCTCTTATAGAATCGAAATTGTGTACGTTCATAAATTAGAGCTTGGTTAATGACTACTCAGATCTGTCACCTGTAATGAAAAGGACGAGTTGACTTTTCCAACGTTTACGCACTGGTGCAACTTCTTATAAGTTACTGCTAGTGTGAACGTCTCTTGCGCAATATTAACTCAAACACACTGAATCTGCAGCGTGTGGACTATAACAACGAGATTTAAATAATCCACCTAAAAACTGCCACGTCTGGGCGATGCAACAAGATTGAAATAATCCAACGAAGAACTGCCACGTGTGGGCTATAGCAAAGTGTAGCTTCCAATAACCTCTCACGATACCAATGCTTACTCTGTAGTGTCAATTAATGTAGAAACCTAAAATGTAAACAATGGCCAAGCACAATCACACTTAGATGGCGATAGTGAAGCGGTAAATAAAAGAATCATCCGGTTAATCATTCTTTTAGATTTATTTAGCAAAAAATTCTTTCTATTATTAAAATTAGTCTAGTAAAAATACCTTCAAAAAAACAAAATAACTTAATTGTAATTCAATTTAACTATTATATATTTTTTCTAATTCTGCTCAACTTAACTAGACTTATATTAAACTATTTCAAATTCCTTTTTATGTTTTATAATCTATTTAATGCTGAAAATAAAAAAATATTGTTAAATCTCAATCGTGAATCAATTCTCATGTGGTGTAAAGGTGACCCGTGTGGGCACAGTTTTATACCTTGATGAATTGATTAATCGACGAAATTTTATGAAAAAAAACACAACTGAAATCTCAAGAAAGTTATATTCAATAAATTTTTAGTATGTGGTGATGTTATTTTGTGTAATATGTCCAATACACAATTGGCATGCAATCTTACACCTTGATACCCTTCACCTAACCAGAGATTTATCTGAAATAAATACCTTGAATTTACTGTAAAATGTCAAAGAAAACCACGTCAAGATTGACAAACTCCCGAATTCCACTGGAAAGAAATTCTTTCCAAAAAAAAGAAAAGGAAAATTATCTAAAAATGACAGAACTGCTTTAAATTAGAAGACCGAAAAACAAAAACTGACTTTAAATGAAATAGAAAATAAATGATGAAACAAAAAAAAAACTCTAAAAGATAAAAAAACCGAAGAAAAACTACAAGTCCAAAATATATTATTAGGCACTCAAATTTGAGGATACTATGTACTCTCTTTGACAATTTGTTGAAAATAGAAGACACAATGAACAAATGGCCTCCTTTTTATAGAAAAATTCGTTCCATTTTCGCTATCTATAAAGTGAAATATACGAAATTATCACTGAAAATGACAAAAGAATGAGATTTTCTTCTTGTCAATCAATAGACAATTTAATGATGCACATTTTAATAATTTTCTTTTAGAAATTAATTTTAAATTCGATGATTTTATCCATTTCTTACAATTTTTCGAACATTTGCTATAAAATCTCGATTCGCTATGTTTAATCTCGATGTAGTAGATTTTCTTGTCAATTTGTAATGATTTTTTGTCTTCTTCTCACTGTGAGTCTCTTTCGCACTCATTGTGGTAAGCAAATCAATAAAAAATCGCGAATATCGCGTTTGCCGTGAAAAATATCTCGACGCGAACACCGCCATCGAGATCGCGGTTCGATTGTACCCCGTTTCGATATGTCAAACGTCGCGGTAGTATGAAGTTTTCGTTGTTTTGACACTTTCGCGCGTGAGTGTCAAGTTATATTTTCAAGTGTTTTAAATTAAATTTTAGTGGTTTTTTTTCCCAGGTTGTTCGACGTTGGACACAATATATAATTACAGGTGAGTGCTTTTACTTGAAAATATATTGAAGTTATTGTCTAATTTAAATATTATTAAACTTTGTGGACAAATGTCAGGTGAATGCTTTCGTAGCATTTTTCACCTTATTTGTCCACATTTATTAACAATATATATGTTAATTACATAGTTTCATATATATATTAATGTTTTATGTTGAATACTTTTTTTCATGTATCCAATTATTTATGGAATTGTTGTTGTACATATGTACACAACACTGCTTTTAGTTCATGTCAATGACCTTATTATTATTATTATAATAAAATTTTTAATTTTAGTTTTGATTTTTAATCCATTTCTTTATTTAATTTCAGATCTTCGCTGGAGTTTTTTCACCTGTGCAGACTCTAGGTGCAGGTAATTTTATGTATCATTATTTATAAAATTTTACTGATTCTCTCCCTTTTCTTTCAGGTTCGCTGAACAAAGAGCCTGGATCTTTTGAGGCTGTCTAGGAATTAACTCAAAATAATTACAGGAGTCCTAACTGAACACTGCAAACTAAACAAACAAATGCGTGAGATAGGCATCACACACACTGGTGTGTGTTGGCTATGTGTCGAAGAGGATGAAACATCGGAGCACGAGAGGCCATTGCACATTGTAGATTCTGGGCCCTTGGCTCATACTTTTTAAAACCTGCCGACTTCAGAAAAAACTCCACCCAAAAAAATACGGTTCTTCCTAGGAAGTGTAGGATTGTTGGATGAACTATAAAGAGAGCGGTGCACAATCAGCCAATGAATGGTTGCAGTGCAAAGGCCACTCGGCCCGCTTAATCCCCTAATCTTAATCTTATGTATCAATGAGTGCAGTTAGGGTATGGGGTCAATATTGGAATTAGAATGGTGATACATTTATTTAAAGCCTCTCTTTTAGCGCAGTTTTCAGGGAAGAATCTTAAATCTCTCCCGTAAAGCGCCCAATAAATAAGATAGTATCGTTTTAATTGCCATAAATAGCTTGAAATGTAACTGTCAAATGTATTTAGGCTCCTAATATATTTTCTGTCAAGCTCAACCCACCATAATTTCTCACAATGTTTTATTTTTTCTGATTCCACAACGAATTTCCCTGTTCACCTCTCTTTCTGATCTTTATAGGGGTCCCTATTATGGGGTGTTTCTTGTGAGGTGAAATTTGTAAAATGCTTGTCCACTTTGAGGCTAAGGTCGATGGTAAGATAACGGAAGCATACTGAACTCTATTACAGCTTACTAGAGAGTTAAGATTTGACCCTAGTAGAATATCAGAGAACTTATACGTGTTGTCGATGGAATTCCAAGATGTCTAGATGAGAATCTGAGGAAATTGATGTTTGACGTTTATCACCCACTATAAGCTGAGCTGTTATATCCCAGCAGAGAATATCCGTATTCAAGAAAATCTAATTAATGAGCACATCGATGAACATAATGAAAATGTAATCGATGAAATGGTCGACTCAATGTAATGCAGAAAGTAAGGAGCAACTAATTTTCCTCTGAACTGACATGTGGCATAGTAGACAGTGATTCAGTGAGAACGGTGTTGCAGCAATTAGTACGGGGAATCACAGCTTAGGGTTTTAGTTCATATTGAAACTTTTAGTGAGCATGTTAGTGGTGCGTGCATGCAGATGAGTAATAAAGTTTGTTGTAATTTTTTTTATTTTATTTTTCATTTGAATTTTTAAATGCAATCAACTTTTTATTTAACTTTCTCCTATGAGTTTTGGTGTTAGTCTATTTTTTTTTCCTTCAAATTTTTCATTGCAATTGTCACAGCATGAATAATTTTGTGAACACCTATTTCACTCGGTTTCTACTACATAGGATACAAATGAAAACATCAATGAAGAAAAGCTTTTTTCCTTAATGAGGACTGCATATTTTGTAATCAGTGAAAACACTGATTACCATGTTATGCAGAAAGTATCCATTATGGCTACTGCCCTATGACAATGCAATGTAAATGTAAGTGATGATCTTAGTCAAAATGTAGCTATTGTAGCCATTTTCATTGATGAGAGCATTTATTCTTTCACTGGAGGTGTCGCTGCTGGGATATACTTTCAGCCTAATACCATCATGTTTTCACATTAAGTAAATCATCAAAGGGATCATGTTTATAAAATATGTGGAAATCTTTTCATATGGCTGACCTTTGGAATGAATATTCCAGTTACAATACGGTGACAACGTATGTAATTCGTAATAAATTATTGTATAGCAAAAAAAATTTTGGAAGATCTTGAAAATGATCGGAGTTGCGGCGCTAAAGATCAAGATCTACATTAACTTGAATTAACTCAATACAATATTTGTCTCGTCTTTCTTTATCGGACTGGCCGACAGTAGTCATTAGTTATGATGAATGTTATTTTGCTTCTTCTTTTCAAGAATTTTCTATTTATTTATTTATTTCGTTAAATGCTATCTACAATGGTCCCAGGACACAATACTTAAATTAAAGCTAAAGTACAGAACAATTATTGAGGATTTTTCTTAATTGAGTCTTATTAATGTTAAAATCTATCGAATGGAAATTCAAATTAACAGTACATCACATCCTAGTCATAGACTCAAAGTGTCCGTAGGACCAACTACGGGAGCACAAATAAATAAAGTCATTAAATCGCAAGTGTCGAGATCGTGAATTGAAATTAATTTTCTGAAGCATCAAAGGCAAAGCTAATATCAGTAATTTTTCTACGCGTCTCAAGAGTAGGAAGGTGTATTAAATTTAATCTTTCGTTATAAGGCGGGCGGAAGATGATGTCTATCCCTACATTCGAGACCTCTTACAGCGAAAAGTAAGAGTCTCCTTTGCACGCTCTCAATACAATCGGACTGATTTTTGTAAGAGGGAGACCAGACAGGACTGGCATATTCCAAAATGGGCCTAACAAGAGTGATAAAAAGAGCTTTAGTAATATAGATATCATCTAACTCTTTTGCCGAACGCTTTACAAAGCCAAACATTGAGTTTTCCCTATTAACGAAGCGATCTATGTGGAGGTTTTTAGGTGAGTTTTGAGTCAAACAATATGCCCAATTGTCACATATTTTATCACTTTTCGAAAGTAATAACCCATTCATACCTTAGACAACATTCGAAAGGACTCGCTTACGAGAGAAAATGATTACCCTACATTTATCTTCGCAATGATACCTTTCTTTGGTTAAATAAAAAGTTTAAGAGCTTTCAAAAAGTGCTCCGGGTTTATTTGGAGATTTTCTTATATAGTTGTAAGTTATCTCAGGCAACACCAACCCGATTTAGTCCTTTTTTGAAATTTTATTTTCAGCATTTTTTTAATGGCAACCCTACGAAGGAGTTGCCCGAATGATGGCATTTTTGAACTTAATTTACATTTTTTCAAAAAAGCCCCGTGTACAAAATCTCAGCTCTCTACTTCGACGCGGCAGTGTAAAAACATATAGTGAAAACCTAAAGTTTTGTATGGCACCACCGAAAAGGAATCGCCCGATTTCAGCTCTCGATCTCGACGTCTTCTCAGGCAGCTACCAAGTATATAGTGAAAAACAAAAATGTTGTATGGCAACATCAAGAAAGGGATGCCCGATTTTTTAAATTTTTATTACTTTTGCTATGAAACCACCACATACCAAATTTCAGTTCTCTACGTGTATTCGTTGTCAGGCAGTGTCCAAATATATACTAAAAAACGAAATATTTGTATGGTAAACCTAAGAAGGACTTGCCCGATTTAGTCCATGTTTGAATTTGTATTTGCAATTTTTATGGAAACGCTGTGTACAAAATTTCAGCTTTCGTCGACGCGTTCTCAGGCAGTTTCTTAGATCTGGACAGGAGCGCAATCCCATCTATCGTGTCCAAGCTATCCTATCTGTCAAGCTGGGATCAACTAAACATCTTTACAAATTTTCATTGAAATCTGTTGGGCAGGTTAGGTGATGAGCGTTTATAAACGCAGTGACACGGGATTTTTATAAATTCTGATATGTCGTAGTCACTTGACACGCCGGTGCTTATGTGTGCTACTGTGTGCTCGAGTCGCGTAATTGGTGTGTGTGTGTGAATGGGTGTCTCGCAGGCCTGTTCCAAACTTCACGTTTTACTCTCATCAAATGTTCCCACGCTTTTGTGAAAACCGGTTTTCTTGAAATATTGACAGAGTTTGGTCACATGTTGTTGCTGTAATGGATACATGTTGTTGTTGTAATCCTATTATAATTGAAGAGCACGTGCTTCTGTTTACATTCGTTTTGCTCTGAGGAGATTAAGTGGGAGAAACTCATGCTAGATTCTCTGATATTTTGGGGAAAAATGAGAATTTCATTTGAGAGGAGTTTTATATCTCCTTTCAGCACCTTGGCCAAAGTGAAATTTATCTTTTTCTTAAAAAATAGAGGTAGTGTGACCTGATGTACATTATTATGAATAGCTTGGAAGGATTTTGAAGGTATTCAATAAGATTCTGTCGTTCGGGTAATCCTACCCCTACGTTCTCTCGATTGTCTCAGTTGCACTACAATAGTGCATAGCCAAGTTTTTTCCCCCCATTCATGCAAAAGACGCAAGTATATGACATTACCTGTTCCGGTCAAAAAAAAACATGTAAAATTTCCAATGTTGTTCGGCTGTGTCCTATCTTCTTATTAGGTTATCTTTGCCTGTACGCAAACTGCCCCTTCTATCTTCCCTCTCCAATCATTCGTTTATATCAGCGTAAAGGCTTGTAGCATTTCATGAAGGGACTGAAAATTTCAGGCACTTCGTGTAAAAAGCAGGGTATTTTGCAACTTTTAAACACAAAAATCTGGGATAAATTTTGATCGTGGAATTTAGTGGAATATACCAAAAGATGTCTCGTGAAACTCGTTTCGCGTCCTGTAAAGCTTTTGAAAACTTAACTTTTTTTAAACAAAAAGCTAAACAAACTAAGCTGGAAAGACTTATTATTTTTTCTGGTCAAAATAAAAAGCCAGCTAGACTTTTTATTTTTTCGAGCTGGAAGTAACAGGTTTTGAAGCTGGAAGTATAAAAAGCCAAGCTGGCTTCTTATTTTCAGGAAACGAACCAGTTATGAATTTTTACGAAAAAAGTTTGAATTACTTGTTATTCCTGGCCGGTAATAGTTTTAAAGCTAGAAGAACAAGCGGTAAAAATATAAAAAGCGAGCCCGGCTTTTTATTTGTTCTAGTCAAGCATGGCTTTTTATTTTTGCCAGAACAAATAATAAGCCTTTCTAGCTTAGTTTTTTTAACTTCAAACTATTACTATTACGAGTATGTAAAATTACCGAAAAAAGGATTTCAGTTACTCATTCAGATGAGACTTTTTTTTTCGGTCTCAGAAGCAGTCCAATCTATTATTCCGTATCATCATTAATTCTATGTATTCAGCTAAAATATAAAATATTACATGACAGAGTATGTCTTTTTAAAATAATCACATTTACGACTAAACCGCTATTTTCAAATTTTTCGTTGACTTTCAGAAGTTTATCATATCGCAGCCATTTACCAGCCACTTTTAAGAAATTCCTTAGTGTCAATGGAGGTATATAGATAGCATCATCATCGGGCATATGATTACTTGAACAGGTAATCTATATATATTTTATGATAGAATTGTTGTGGAATTGTAAAAAGCTGATTTCATTTAATATTACATGAACCTTTATCTTTCTTTTCACATGACATAGACATGCGGTGCCATCTAGCGTCAAATTACCCGAAAAATTACTTTTTTTTTCATGCAAATTAGCGGACTGCCTTTTCTAATATCAGATTTTTATTAGATATCAATTGTAATGTTTAAATATGTATTTAGCAATATAACTGGAGATAATGGATATAATTAATCTTAAAAATTCCGTATCTTTCCTACCACATTTTCACTAAATCCAAAAAACTTTTTATAGTCAAAACCTATATAAAAATCGTAAAAATAAAATTTGATACGGTTACAGTTCGAATATACGAAAATCTAAAGTAATAAAGCTTAAAGCATCAAAGATAAACTTTTTCATTTAAAATTTTCTCATAGTTACACCTGTCTCTCTTTTAAGGACTTTCCTCTATACATGAAAATTGAAGAGATTTGACCTACTTCTTAGGAGTGTACAGAATAGAAGGAACGAATTCACCATTAATACTCAATCCTTTACAAAAGTGAATATAATTCTGTACAATGGCTTCTCACCTTATTTACAGATCAAGAAATTGACATGAATGTCATCCAGCCAGCGTAAATTTTTCTCTTTTTTCAGATGAGACAACCTTCAAACTTGAATACCCCCATTGAAAAATATCCTTGAGGATATATTCTACTCATTTTGTTACGAGTTTTATGTGATACCAGGAGCTAACAAAAGTATGCAAAAGTTTTCACACAAAGTACAGAGTAGCTGTAAAGGTTGTCGCTGTATTTAAATTGAAATATTTCCCAGAACGCCAAATATATGTACATATGTATATGTAGTACTTAACAGCTTACATAAAAGTTCGAGTTATTATTGTGAAGAATTATGAAAATATGAAAAATATATTTTTTTCACTTTATAACGCATATATGGCGCCCTTAAAGTGAATACGTTGCCAATTAAGATTTCTAAAATCGACAAAATGTATTTTAAAAATTTTCTAAACATCGGCAAATTTTAATTGACAATCTAAAATGAAGTACCTTGCAAATTGAGCATTCATTAAATCTCATCAAAAGGCTCATAGGATATCATGAAACTGCCCCCTACATACTAAACCAGCAATAAAAAATATTTATTCTTGTCATAACCGTGTCCGATGACATTTCTGCTAGTAAAATTTGAATTGATTTTTGTGATTTATTTATTAAAATTTTTTAATTATTTATTTTAAATTAATTTTTTTATTTGTTTTTCCGCGGAAACACAGTCGCCTATATACTGAACAAGACGTTATGTCCATATCCTTACGTCTCAGCGTCGAATTCGGAAAATAATAATAATAATAAATCGTAAAATCAGATTGTCATTTATGAACTCATCATGACACTCATTGATATGCTCATTAAATAAGCTCATCGTGACACTCATTGCTACGCTCATTAATAAGGTCATCGTGACACTCATTGACATGCTCATTAATAAGTTCATCGTGACACTCATTGACATACTCATTAATTAGCTAATCGTGACACGCATTATGTACTCATCGAATTGCTCATATAATATTGTAAAATGCAGAAAAGAGAAGCAAAGTATACATTTCGAAATAAGTGAAAGAGATGCAAAATCTCATGAATACTATCTGTGAATAAGTAAATAAATTATTTTTTTCCGGTTTTGATTCAAACGCGAATAAATTTCATTAGGACGTTCATCTGATTACTCATGAGGAGCTCATTGATGAGCTCCTCATGATTTATCTAGCAGTGTATCACGTCTTATAATTTCGAACGCCTGCGTAAATTTCGAAAGATCTAATAGATTCAACCACAGAATGACTTACATAATTCAATCCCAATCTGAGTATTATGATTACGTTAAGCGTTATTGGTAGCAATTTCTAGTATTATTTGTAACCAAATTCATTACGCTGAATCCTGCTTAACTTCAGCATATGACACCATGTGAACTCTGGAGCTAAGGTTTATTTTGAGTCTTTAATCTACATTACAATTAATATGAATTGGAATGGTGATAGCGATCAGATTGGCCCATAAGTTTCAACCATATCATTCAATGGAATAGAGTTTGTGTTTTTACGTCGCGCATAATTTCTGTTCTGAGTCTAAGCTCGAAAGTATAGTTTGCATATTAACAAATCCCGAATTAAAATCAGCTTTAGCAATAGCGAATTTGGCTAAAAATCGGCTGCCGGTCACGTTAAATTTTTGTCGGCGATCTAAGTTGAAAATCGCCAAATTAGCCGATTTTCGGCCCGATTGGCAACACTGAGTTAAAGAGTTAAACTCAAGACCGGATTAAGACATTTGTTTTATAGGAGGGTGGGGGGAGAGGATTGACACATCGATTACTAAGTCTGCGCCTGCGATGCAGCACGGAAAAGCATAGAACATTTCCAACCTCAAAAACAAAACTAGAAATGAACTACGTTGACGCGCCAACAAGTATAATAACTGGCCAAGTGCGAGTCGGACTCGTGCACGAAAGGCTCCGTATCATCGTACAAAATTTAACACTTTGTACTTTTAGGCGTCATGTGAAAAAATAATGCTGTCATTTGAAAATTAAATTCAATTCAATTCAATTCTTTATTAAAGGTAGCGAGAGTTGAGCATGACCCCAAGACTTCTAACTCGCTCCAAGTGAGGCAGAGGATTATTATTTAGGAGAACTGGGGGAAAATTTAATGGATCCAAACCTCGCCTGTGGAGTATTATGTAATTAGATTTGTTTGCATTCAAGGCAAGATCATTTACCAAAGACCATTCGTGGATGCCCTCCAGATCATTGCTGATTTTGAGGATACAATCCTCGGATAGACCAACAGGGCAACACAGAAAAATTTGAACATCGTCTGCATACATATGTATGTTGGCGTTGCGTACCAAATCAGATAAGTCGTTAATATAGAGACTAAATAGAAATGGTCCAAAGATAGAACCTTGTGGTACACCACGAGACAGATATAAGGGGTCAGAGAGAATATTGTTGTTTTTCACCTGCTGCGTACGATCTGACAAAAAACTTTTCACGACTGATAGGGCGAGAGAGGAAAATCTTAATTGCATGGCCAATTTTTGCAATAATTTACAGTGATTAACGCAATCAAAAGTTCTTGAGAGGTCTAATAAGACAAGGATACCCAAGTTGTCTCTATCAAGCGCTTCCCGAATTTCCGTGGTAACCCTCAACAAAGCCGTTTGGCAGCTGTGCCTGCGTCGAAATCCAGACTGCCGCGTTGCCCTCAATATAGTAGAGCATTTGATCAGTCAAGAGTTTCTTCAGAGCTTTCTCTAGGAAGCACAGCAGGCTGATAGGTCGAACATCAGACATACAAACAGGGGAATTCTTTTTTGCAATGGCTATTACAGTAGCTCTTTTCCAATTTGTTGGAAATTTAGAGGATGATAAAATTGCATTAAAGATGTGGTTGACAACAGGTAGTATTACGGGCAAGAGTATTTTTAGGAAATATCCTGGTATGTTATCCGGACCGCAGGCATTCGATTTAATTGAGAGAATAGCACTGTACACCCTCTGCCGAATCCACGCAACGAAAGCTGAAACTATTATTTTATACCAATGTAGGAGTTTCACTCACAATATCTGATGACAGTGGTGATATTAATGTCGTGGGAGATACAAAATGTTCATTTAGGTCGTTAGGGTCAAAATCGCAGCCAGGAGACCGTGCACCATGAACACCCATACGTTTAAGATTGGACCAAAATTTGCTAGCTGGAAGTTGAGGATCAAGCTCAGTATTATAGTAATTACGCTTTGCAGTTCTTATTTTGCTGGTTACTAAATTTCTGGCGCGTTTGTATTGGAGTTTGATTGCATTGATTTTTAAATATTTGTATTTGCGATAGAGGAATTCACGCTCGGCTACAAATTTTCAATTTCCTGCGAGAACCAATGGATCTTGTGCTTATGTGTATGCCAATTTCATTTGAAAAAAAAGTCCAAGGACAGGTCTTATGCGATTAAAGAAACTAATTTTAACTATGATGATTTTAACAGAACCGATATCCCGGGATATTTGTTTAACATTTTCGTACAGGCTTTAATTTTGGCCTTGAATTCACTTATGACTTTATTTTACTCTAACACTTTAACTGTCCGAAAAAGATAAAAAAAAACTATTAGTTACGCGATATCTTCATTTTACAGCTTGGTGCATGACGGCAAGCCGTATTAGAAAAAAACATGCCTACTTATGATAATAATAATGAATGAGAATAAAACGAGGGAAAAAACGCTAAAAAAAATCACAATCTTGTATGGGGGCCCTTTTAATTTAATTTAATTTTTATTATTTGTTGTTATATCGCCAATAAAAATACACAGTCTGTGAAAATTTCAACAGCCTACCTATTACGGTTCATAAGATACAATCTGGTGACGGACGGACGGACAGCGAAGTCTTAGTAATAGGGTTCCCGTTGTTACCCTGTGGCTACGGAAGCCTAAAAATGAATATTTCTAACCTATAACGCAAACGAGAGTGATTGAAACAATTTGCAAGTACAAAATAAAACTAATTCGACATTTAGTGAACTGAAAACTAAACGACATTTTGGCAGATGCGGAAAATGAAAGTGAATAGAGTAATTTTGGGCATGTGTCGGTACCAAAAAAAAAAAGAAATAATTTTAGTGAACTTTTGACACACGTACATTAAATAAAAATGATAAAAATCTTTATAAGAACTAAGAAGCAATAAGAATGAATGTTCGACATAATGAGTGCTTTTCTTTATTCATTCCGAATATTCAGAACGCATCAAAAGTGTTTATTTACCCATTTGGAATATTCCGTTTATTCCATTCTGTGTTTCCTTATTTGCAGTGGTGTATTCTGAACGTATTCTTTTTAAGCTACCTCCTTAGTTGGAATAAATGGAATACAATTTGACACATGTCAACTGGAAAACATCACTCCAAGAAAATGGAAGCAAGCAACAGCAGAGACACGAAAAATTGATTTAATTTTGTAATTAAAACGGGATATTTTATTTTCTGGACATGAAACTTGTATATGATGGTCTCCAGGAGACATTACATTTTGCGTTGTGCACAACTGTCAAATTTTTATTTGTTTCTGTTTACTTAATAATTTCTGTTCCGAATATTGTTGTACAACGTGATCAGTATTCTGTTCCACAGAAAAAATAAAGAAAAGCACTCAATGTGACATAAAAGGTAGATAATTTTTTTTTGACAAATAGAGGGCACTGAGTAGGCTCAGGCAGGGCTATAGGCTAAATCGTAACAGAATAAAATAAAGAGATGATATATAACAGAGAAGCGGAAAGCGAAAAAAAGACCGGCATTTTAGCAAAAAGTAATCACTAAATTGTTGTGAGTAATTGGAAAAGCTAGGAAAAGAAGTTTTTAAAATAAAATAACCAAAAAAAAAAAAAAAGATCAGGAAAAAATCAAACAAGAAAAGCAGAAGAGAATAAGTAAAAAAGCTAGAATTGGTCTAAGACGGTCTCGACGGTAACCTTCCCTTAAGGAAAGTATCGGTAAATTTATAAAAACACTTGCAGCCCTGAACAGTGAAGTACAGTTACTCTTTGCATCAGAAGTTCTTGAGGATTTAATGTGGGCACCTGCAAAGTATGGCTTAATACAGCGGTATTCTTCACAGTTGGATTGATTTTGTAACGCAATCGTCGCGCTCCAGAAACATTTCTGTTTCTGACATATTAATCTACGCCAAGTACATGCTTGGCGTTCTCATTGATAGGAACGAGACCAATCTAAGATATTTTGGCATTCTATCAGTTCTGCAATTCGGTTGTTTAATCGCAACTCCACGCCGAGCTTCTACCCTAGCTCTGTGGGAAGATTTCAATATAATCATTCACTTTCATTAACGTTACTTATTTAGTGGATTCAGTTTCTGGATTTTAATATTTGTGATATTTTCCTTTTCTCAATTAACTAAATAAATGACGTCTATAACGTAAAATATGTAGATAATTTATAATTATAACCGAAAGTTTTATTTTGAGTAATTTAGCCTATAAGATCTCAACAATATTTCTGCGTAGTGCTGAATGTTATTGCTTGCTGAAAAATCCCTACAATTTTAGGTTATGTTTTAGTTTCTGACTTTGCATTTTCTTTACACGGTTTTAATTTTATATTTTTTTTTTGCAGGTGTTGGAGGTGTATTTCCTACCAATAAGTTTCCCAATACTAAAAAGTTGACTGCTACTGTTTCTAGGTAAGTACCTTCCTTTCTAATGATGTTTTTCCTCAAAGTTTCATTTAATATGCATCCACACATAACAAGCATTGGAAAAACAACATTTTTCAAGCATCCAACAAACAATTTATAGGCAGTTCTCAAAGTTTTGACAAATGTTTGATAAATGTTTGTCTTATGTTTGCCAAATGATCAGTTTATTAAGCATCTGATAGAAAGTCTATGTGAAAAATGTTTTTCTAATGTTTAGTTTTAATCATGTTTTCGTTGAGTTCAGTAACGTGCATTGCAGCATTTTTCGTCGTACTTGCCTCAACATTTGATCACAATTTTCGGAAAAAAAGATGACGGAACAGAAAATTTTTAGACAGAAGATTATAGGAGAGTGGTCATGATTTACTGAATGATTTACTGAATAATAAACTGAAGATTTTTGCGATTTTCGAAATTTCACAAGAATCTAATAATTCTATTAATTTTATTATATTTATCTTCTCCCATTTCTCATTCAAAAAATAATTAAAAAATTACAAACTGAAAACAGCTGTTGAAAACTGACAGAAATTACTGTAAAAATTTTAACAAACATCAAATATTTTCCATTTCAGTTGGATAAAATAAGAACTTTTTTACATCCATTAATGTACAATTTGCGTCCACTCCCATCAAACATTCCATAAAATATTGATAAATGTTTGACCAACGTTTGACAAATATTTATCAAACATTTGGACAAGGTTTGTCAAAGATTTGGACAATGTTTGTTATATGAGGACGCGCCTTTAGAGGCATTTAGAAGCTGTTTGTCTGCAATAGTGTTTGCTTTACTTTTTTTTATTCCCAGGTCAGATCAATTTGCCTAAACTTCCATTTCGTCCATTTTCCAACATAGATCAGCAATTATGAGGAGAACAGTTTATAAAATATTTCAAATCTCTAGGTTAACGATTTCTTAACAAGTGTTCAAGCAATTAGTGAATATCAAAACCTGTTTATTTTTTTGTTAATTAGCAAAATCATTGATGATTTACCCACAAAATTTATATCTAAGGAAAACTACAAGCAAGAGTTCAAATAATACTCCAACAGCAATGAAGACAATATTTTCTTCGGTTGAATATTATTATGGGAACAGCTGAGAATCGAGCTCAGCTCATTAAAGGCTTTCGTGACCAATGCTTTGGATAAGAAAATTCTACAGTTTTGGAAAACCGAAGAAGTTTCTACAAAAAGATGAAATGCTGTATGAGGGCATTTTTCAAAATTCATGTATTCGTCTGGAGTCAGAAAAATATCAAATATGCAGATAGCAGTTTTTCGAGTAACACCACATCTGTATCTCTTAGAAAATTCTAGACAGCAAGCAATTAGAAGTTTTGAAAACTTAGAAAACAAATTTTCACAGAACTGTGGTTTCAAAATGGAGTAGTATAAAACCATTTCTATTCAAGCATGTCGAATTAGGACATATGGAGGAAATAAGTCCACCTCACCACGCTGTATTTGGCATATTCTATGTGTTGCAAGCGGAATGACAAACTTTGTATACCCTGCCGAAGAATTCATCTCATATAGGGGGTATAGGAATGGTTTTCCAGTAACTCTGAGTTTCCATTCTTAACTTTCTTCAAATGTGGTTGTAGTTGTGTGTGTTTTTTTTTCGTCTTGTATGGAAGTTACAGCTACCATCAGTTGAACTGCAGTTTTTAAATAACTTTATTGATTAATGCTAATGCATATAGGGTGTTCCAGTGGAAATGATTCATATTTGGTATATCGATCAAGCATTGCTTTCTGAGTAAAAATTTCTTTTAGACCATATGAAAAACTCACTAATTTAAGAGATATTCGAGCTTTACTGTTTATTGCATTCTTGAAAATAGGCTTTCACTGAAGCTGTTGTAACGTTTGAAGTATTTATTCGATCGGAATTTTTATTAATATTCAATAGGCATTTCTTTAGCCTTCAAAATAAAATGTTAATACACAGAGAATGAAGAGCCTTCAAAGTCATAAATCTTGATTTGGAATCCCGAAATTTCAAGTCTTCACTCATTTTATATAGAAACTAAGGCTTTGACGTACCATTTTGTTTTTATTATTTAAATGCCCTGCTGATTACCTTTATATTGATACATGTTATGCATCTATGCTGACGTGAAGTCCAAACTGTCATCATGAGCTGACGGATCACTCGGTAGACAGCGTTGAAGTGCAGGGCGGCACGCTAGCTCGCCTCGGTTATTGGCGAACAGTGCGGTGGGGGGGGGGGGGGGGGGTTCCACGAAAATCTGCCGCTGTCACCTACCATATACAAAAAATGTTCGTGACAAAACGAAAAAGCCGCAACACACCCGGTCCAGAAGGGACCCTTACATCACTTACCATTACCTCCTGTGAAGGCGCAGATGTTCTACCTTCCTTCTGCTTGCCCCATTCACCCAACGATACTGAGGGCTGAGTATTTTTCAGGGTCCCTATTGATCATCTGAAACTTCAGATGAGAAGCGGACCTTTAGTCAACCATCATCAGAGGAAGGGCTCCAGGAGAGAATGAAAGTCTTAAGACATCTCCATTACGTTATAAAGAGATAATTTATTCAGCTATTACCGAATTCTATCGTATGCTTAAAAGTTGTTGAAATTTGTATCCTAATACATGTGCTTTTATGTAGAATTATCGCAGCTTTCGCTTGTTTTTTTTTTTTCATTTCATTTTGACAACTTATCTTAATTTACATGTATCAGCCTGTAGTCTATCCGGACACTATAATTACCATCTACATCACCTAGGATCTAATACGTTCAAAAACGGGTGTGATGCCCTCTACTTAACTATGTCTCTAGACTTTAGGTCTTGGTGCCAAAGAAATTCATTCTCTATATAACGGACCGATTGACATATCTGATCACAAAACAAGCTAGACAAAGGTCCTACTTAATGTCAGCACAAACAAATATCTCTATATTTATGCCGTGACGGCCTATCGAAAGGGTTGTGTTCCCTTCATATACCAATACAAGCGTGAGCACTGTACTAAAAAATATAAAAACCTAAAGATAAAATCATGTGTGGTCCCATTAGAACTACTACTGTAGCTTAGAGACAATATGTGATAAAAAAATGAATGAAAATATGTTACGGAAGTCGTCTGCCAATAAGTTTATCAACAAAAAGAATAAACGTATGTACTTAAAACTGTATCTCCGAAGCTTCGTGTGATGTTGACGAGTACCTGGCATATTCGGTATAAAATTTAAATTCAATCATATAAATTTACTGCAAACGACGTTCGAAACTGACACACTAGTAAAAAGTTAAAAACTACTAATATATGATGATGTAATAGGAGAAATACTATTAAATTATAGGTCGGCTAATAGTCGAACTTTTATACGAATTGTTTGTTTTGATATGCGTTGAATTTCATCCTTCATCCGAGCCTGATTTACGATTAGATTGTCGCTATTAAGTCCAAATAGATTCTTGTGGCATAGTACAATGACCCTGGCTGGGATCAGAGCTGGGCAATACTTAGGTAAACAAAGACATACTATAAGTACTAACTTAAGATACATTTTCGTTACTCAAGACTTATTACTCAGTACTTTTGAAATGCCACTACTTAGTAATTGAACATAAGTACTAGCGTCTATTTACTTGTACTTAAGACTTAGTTTAGTACTTAAGTGCCAAAATTTGTTCTTAAATATTTCTGGGTCTATTAAGTACTTACAAATATCTAAGTCTTCGTAGAAAATAAAACACAATCACTAGCGCAACTACATTTTTGTTGAGTTTTAAAGCACGCAAGGAACTGTCAAAGCATGTGCCGTACTCACTCGTCAAGGCAGAACCTTAGACAAACTAATAACATAAAAACAAGACTGGGTAACTATAACAAAAACCAGTAACGTCTCGTTCGAATATAAAATCGATGATGCCTCGACTTGATGACATAATCACTGACATGTATAAAATGGAGTGACTACGTTTATACAAATACAATGCAGAAAGTGGGCTCACTTCTATATTGCTGAGTTTTGCGATCTAAGCACCAAGTACCAACTGAGAGAGAACTGAAAACAACAAATAAATTAGTAGATTCATTGAAATACATGATTTTATATTAATCATTTAGGGTTATTACTGGTTTTACCAAAGACAATATATTCATTAGATACACAGAAGAAATTCTAAATGTTTTATTAAAATCACTTTCCGAGCTGCGTACTCACTTTTTCAACTTCCGGCCAATGATTTTTTTTAATGTTGGCACAGACGTAAGAACTCTTTTTGACACAAACAATTGTGCCCTCCTGAAATAGAAAATTAAACAGTCCATGTTATATACGTCAGTGGACATAACCAAGGGTAAGCAAGCAATACCTCGCTGCAATATAAAATCAACGATGCCACGACCTGATGTAGAGAGGCCTGAATTTTTTCTTAGAAATTTACTGGAATTGTTTTCCTTAGAATTCTTAAGCATTTCGATTCGATAATGGGTACTTGGGCGGGACCTCTAATAGTTTTTTATGAGTGTAGCAATTATAGGTGAAAGTTTACCTACAGCTCCGAAAACTATAAAAAACTATATATAGTAGCCACTGGTTACTATAAGTATGATAGTTTTCAAAAGGTATTTATTTATTAATATCTATTAACTGAACTCGATAAACTTTATTATATTACTGCAAACGTACAATGATTCTAAAAAAGTACTTTAAAAAGTCCTTCAAAAACACTCAGTAATTTTTTATAGACTTAGTACTTAGTTACACGTACTTTTCATACTTGCGGTACTTGTACTTGCGCTGAAGTACTCAGGTCTTCGGTACATGTATTGTACTTAAATACTTTGTCTTTGGTACTTGCCCATCTCTGGCTAGGATCTATATCTACCGTTGATAACTTCTGGGTGTACTGTAGTTTAACTATTCCAAAGAATTATGCGTTTAGTGCATGGAAATGATGATATATCGTAATCGGGTATTTTTTGTATTTCGAGATTACTGCAATACGTTGTAAGTTCTCGTTTATTGCTCTCCAGCATGACAATTATATTGCCGTCGATGAAGTATTTTGAACTTTCAATTAAATATGTGCAACGTGGACGTCATTTTGCCATCGTCAGTCACGTTTTACAATCAACACAAGGGTCGGAGATGTTCCCGGTTAAACGGTTTCAGGACCTTGAATCTCGCTATATTAGAAATATTTTTTTCCTACATCACCTGGTTTCGAATTATCCATCGTGGCTACAAATCCCTTTTTGGGGATGTCGTCATTCTGGCAAAATTCCTCTTTATCGCTCACCAATAGAATTCAGATCGGTGCACTTTTTCAGAATAATAATTGTTTTTTTCTCTTTTTATGCGGAAGAAAGGAATTAATTTCAGCAGTTCCACTCTTTAGGATTTTTTAAAAACTTTGTTGAAAATTGACAAATACTGTTGTCTAGAAAAATGGGGGATGTTCACTCCGTCAACCATGCCAGCCGAAAAAAAAAACTCTTCTTCATCTTTCACCGAACTTAACTATATGGAAGTGCTCTCCTGTGTCATTTAGGTGGCGTTCGGTTAGCCGACTCACCTTTCACCGTCCACATAGGCTGTAGCTTACATGTAGCAGACTGTTGCTAGCTTCAGTGTAGCGTACTGCTGCATACAGTATGCTACAATCATAACATACATAACACTTATACGTTTGATTAAGAATACAACAACTGTTTGTCGATTTCAAAGTTATAAATATAATTACGGGTGCTCAATTACGCAGATCTGTGTATGCTTTATAGACAATGTTGCAGATCTGCGTCCTTCGTAGAAAATTTCTTGGAACGTCACTAAGTTGCAATTGTATCCTTACTTCTTCGCTGGCATTATGCAATCGTTGCTTTAATTGTTCACATGTTATAATTTTCTGAGAATACACTTTATCCTTTAAATATTCCCACACGTAGTAATCCTCTGATATTACGAGCAGGCGCTTCATCTTGCTGATAGATCATTCCTCTTCCGATATTAAGAGGTCCATCTCCCACAAATACCAGGAAGAATGTTTTCCAAAATATGGACATAAGTTTCTCCGTTCAAAGTCCCTTCGAAAATGTAAGGTCCGATCAGGTGCTCATCTATGACACCTGCTCAAACCATTAAACCAAACGGATGTTTCACATTCACGCACCTGATGCATATTATGCGGATGTTCCTATTGCGAACTGTGTCAATTGCGAAGATTTAGGAATCCTGTCTCTTCTGAAGTAGATCTCATCAGTAGAACTCATCATAGTATTTTATTTAAAAGAAGAGAATTCCATAAGCACTTTTCCATAATAATACTACAGAAGTTAATTCCTAGTTTGTGGTCTGATCAAGGAATTTCATGCGCCCTAGTCAGATTGTAAGGGTGATACCATTTCCTGTGAACTATCCTCCATACCGTTTTCTGTCCAACGCCTAATTGGTGAGTAGTAATACTGCGGATATTTTATCTCAGGATTGATTTCTACCATCCGTAAAACCCTTTCTTTAGTCGAAACATCCTAACAATTAAAAGAAATTGATTATTCAATTTAAATGAAAACGTTGAGGAAAAATCTACATTTAAAATAGGTCCTTACATAAGAAACATTCCCTGAATAATCTTTCCTCGTACAGATGCAGGTCTTTATATAACCTCTAGAAGAATGTGGCGCTTAGACAATTTCTGTCAGGAGGTGGACTCAGATTTTTTGATTGGGACATTTCTCTTGAATATTCTTTCTCTTCATGAATCAAATCACTTATTACCTCTGATTGATCATACTGATATATTTCGGGGATTGTCAGCGAATAAAATCACCACCGTGTGTGAAGAAAAGTTTATTTTCTTTTTTTTCATGCGGTTTGGCCTCAGTTTTGTTTGAAAACTCATTTTTTACTTATTTTATTTTCTGCCTTTTTCACGTTAACTAAATTGTTATTACGTGCTGCATGGGGATATTTGAAAATAATTTTATGACTGCTGAAAAGACACTGATTTACCAGTTTTTCAAAAAATTTATTCGGTAAAAATTATTTTTATTTACAGAACTTTTGCGTCAAAATATTGCTAAAGAACAAAAGCTTATAATTGAAAATTTTTCTTGCTAAATACACCAACGAAAGTTAAATTTTAGTTGTTGCCTGAGTTTTCTTTACGGCTGCGACGCACTTCGCCATGGTTAGTGATGCTCTCGAGATGATATGTTGGGACGATGCAGATTGTGTACAGCGCTTTTTATCTGTATTCCAACTTGATCCCATATAAGATGAATTTTCCCGATTTTCCATGTTTTCCACAGACTTTTCCTATTACTATAATTTTTTTTTAAAAATTTACATGAATTTTCCTCGATTTTTCATGCAAGTTTTCATGATTGTTGAAGAGAAAGTATTAATGCCAGTCGGAAAATTTTTCGGAAAAATCGGAAAATTCCGGAAATTTTCGGAAAATTTTCCAGAAAAATTGGAAAATTCTGCATTTCTCATATCAATCATATCGATGAAAATTGTTCCGATGATTTTCCCGCTTTTCCGGGTTTTCCATGGAGTTTGCACAAAAGCATCTTTATGCAACTCATTTCGCTCTACAACTTCGTCTTAGGTTGCAAAACGCTCAAACGCTTCCTTGGTCGGAAACACTCCGGAAAAGCGTTTTACATGAATTTTCCTCGATATTCTCTGAAAGTTTTCACTATTGCCTGAGAGAGAGTAATGATGCCAGTTCATAGGGAACTTGATCCTGCATAATTTAGAAAACTTTTTTACCGGAAAAGTCGGAAAATTCCGGAAAATTTTTCGGAAAAATCGGAAAACTGCATTTTTCCTGAAACGGATTTGTCACTAATCAAATTTGTACCAAATTTTCAAATGATGTTTCCCGATTTTCCGGGTTTTTTCATGGAAATTGCCGGTTCAAATTTTAATAGATTCAATTGTCACGCGACATGAACTTGTGTGCCAAATTTCAGCTCGCTGAGATGACCAAAAGTGGGTCTACGAGAGTGTCGAAAATAGTAAAAAAGAAATATATAAATAAATAGACAGACAAATTCGTGTACGAGTTAAAGGGACGGGCTGGCCTAAAAAAAAACTCAATCGAATAAATACTTCAAAATTTACAACAGCTGCAGTGAAAGTCTAACTTTAAGAATGCAATAAACAGTAAAGAAGCGTTTACAATGGCAGAGTAGAATGGAGTCACCAGATTGCATTGTCTCTCCTTGTCTCAAGCTTGCACTTTAATATAAATTCTTAGCACTTCTAACCAGAATGGATTTGACAGAGTAGCGTCAGATTTGAAAAATTCCTTATCTCACGTTGGTGAGATGATGTGAGAAAATGCAATCTGGTGACTCCACTCTACTCTGCTATTGTAAATGCTCCTTAAAGCTCGAATATCTTTTAAAGGAGTGGGCTTTTTCATATGGTCTAAAAGAAATTTTTACTCAGAAAGAACGCTCCATCTGTACAACAAATTTGAGTCATTTCCACCGGAACACCGTGTTGATGATTATAATGGTAAAAAAGCTAACATGTGTGGCATTTCAATTGATTGTTATACTTTCTCATAAAAAACAATAAGCGACGCTGCATAAGTTAAAATTAGCATGAGCTTATATGAATTTCTACTTCATAGTTTCCATTGATTATAACCACAATTAGGGAATGAATTTCACGAAAATAAAAATTTGATAACAGGCAAGTATTATTAGTTTAAGTTTGCATAACTTCTGCAGAACTGGACTTTTTTAGTAGTCATTTGTATGACTGTTGTCGTAATGTAATTTATTGATTTTATGAAAACTGCATGTAAAACTTCATCTTCATAAAATATCTAACGAAGTCTCAAATCAATCTTATCTTCACAAAATGAACCAATGCAAAATCAAATCATTTACGGAGATTATCCTCGTGAATCTCGTGAATATTGTAATGATTTCCCTCGTTTAAGTCAACAAAATGCTTCCACATGAACGTGTAAGAATATGCTAGTGACACATGGATGAACCACAAACTCCGGCGGGAAGTGACATTATTTCCACTTTGCACGCCAACACATCACAGCAATATCATCATCCTTCACACGTTCCTTTAACCATCTCACCCTCCCATAAAACCATAGTTTAGGTTTCTTCTCCATTCTCACATATGTTACACCTCTTATACCCATCCCCGAATTTACTGCTGCTGATCCTTTCAGTGCATCCAGCAGCTTCAACCAGGCAACCAGGCAATTATTCAGTATCAACTGGAGCATCAGAAATTCTGCATAAGATAGAAACTAAACACATATTTGGCACAACCTGGCTCGTTATGGGCGTTTATAGGTTTATCTGGCTACTGAGGTCATAAATGCATCAGTCCCTCAGCAGTACACATCCTGTCAAAAGGTCCTTTCAGCTGCCAACTTGACGGGCCAATTTATTTCTACACCGATCCCACTTCTGAAGCTAATAGATTAAATTTTCGCCTGTTCTTCCAGTATGAGGGGATAAGGATAATTATAAGGTGGCGGAGGGGGGTTGGGATAATATAACGCTTAAAACTCTCAGCTTTCTTCCTGCAACTTTCAAAGAATTTCGTAGTGACTAATTGCAGGTGCACATGCTTATACCGAGTCGATTTCCATTGTATTCGCAAGTGTTTACAGAGGGAGCGTTTAAGCTTGTGGTCGAAAACACCTGCACCCTTACACGTTGCGAAAAATCACACCTCAGTTTTAGATGGGGCTCACCTGTTCATATTTATAGTCAGGAAGTGAGGGGGGAGTGGGTGGAGTGTCTGTGCAACAGCGCAATAATGTTGTCCTCCAATTCACCGAGGTGCCTCTATATGTTGTGTTTGTTCTCTCTTGAAACGTGAGTGCTGTGTCTTTTGGGTGGACAGATAATTTAATTTAGCGTAACCAGATGACTGTACAGAATTAATTATTTATTTATGAGCGTATGTTTTCACATTCCAAGGAGGAATACATATGCACACTTATGCGTCATTGAAAATGGATTTTAGTGAGTTTGCAGAATTTATGTGCATCGAAATAAATTATCATTGGATGTAATAATCCTGTATAGTAGGTACCTACACCCAGACATTTTTTCAGTATACTAATTTGAGCAAATATCATAATTTTGCCAGACTATTTTTACTAAATCGAGTTCTTACTATTAACAATGCTAACGTTATCCTTAACACGTTGACGCTCACTTTGAAATCGGTGATGGACGACAAAAACGACTTTTTGTTTTTTTTTTGTTAATTAGTTGGTTCTTGGGGAGTTCGATCAAGATATCATACTTACAAAATAAAATTAATGTATTTTCCACCAAATATTCCTAAAAAATGTTGTACGTCTATAGCCGTCATTTGTTTTTAATAGCTTCGATTTCACTGATACACAAAAGACGTCTATAACGATATTTGTTGAGAATAATTTAGTAAAAATGAAATAAATATATTTTTATAAACACAAAACTATCTGTCACCTAAAACTGTTGGGCAGGCCCGACTCCTACTAGGTATGGCCGGATGGTATCAACGATTCATTCCAAACTATGCTGATCTAACTGCCTCCATAACAGACACTCTGAAAAATCCCAGTCAGTTCCAATGGACACCAGAAGCCCAGACGTCTCTGGAATTGTTAAAACAGAAACTTACCTCTGCTCCTCTCCAAAAAGTTGAATTCAGCACAGCGAAATTACACAGTCACAGAGCAGGAATGCTTAGTAGCGATCTTAAGTGTACAGAAGTTTCGGCCCTTCATGGAGCTTATGCCGTTTAATATAATGACTGATCATGCGAGTTTGAAATGGCTGATATCTCAAACGGACCTCAGCGATAGACTTGTTCCGTGGAGTTTGAAGTTTCAAGGTTTCGACTTCACCATCGAGCACAGAAGAGGAAGCTTGAGCGTCGTTCCGGATGCTCTGTCACGAATCCACTGTGACACCTTCTCACCATCTGAAGATCCTGGTCCGGAAGTTGAACTTAGCTCCCTATATTTCAACTCGTTGGAATACGAGGAGTTGAGGCAGAAAGTTAAATCAACTTCTGTGTCAGGGATGGCTTCATCTATATTCGGACTGTTCCGGGAACAGGAGATCCGATTCAGGAAGAAGAAGCCCACTTTTAGACCACATATGGGAGTTCAGTCTGTGACAGAAAGACCATGGCAAAAGTGGTACGTCAACTTTCTAAGTCCATATCTCAGGTCAGCGGAAGGAAATGTCTGCATTCTACTAATTCTTGACCACTTTTCTAAATTCCCGATTCTCAAACCAATGAGAAAGGCATCTATTCTTAATGTATGTCAATTCATCGAGACAGAAATATTTCATGCGCTCGGAGTTCCGGAGACGATAGTCTCTCACAATGGAGTCCAGTTTTGCTCGGCTCAGTTCGCCAAATTACTGGATTGGTATGGGGTCAAACACTTGCGAACAGCAGTCTACTCGCCGCAAGCAAACGCCTCAGAGCGAGTGAACAGGTCTCTATTGGCAGGGATTAGGGCATACATCCGGAGGGGTTACACTAAGTGGGATGAGAAGCTAAGCCACATAGCTAGCTCCCTCAGGAGCTCAATCCACCAAGTAACCGGCTTCTAACCCTACCGTATACTTTTCGGTGATCATGTGAATTCCTATCACATCCTTATGAATCTTGGAACTCCTAATCCACCAAGCAACCGACTTCTCACCCTACCGGATACTTTTCGGTCAGCAGACGATTGATCATGCGAGTTCCTATCACATCCTTAGAAACCTTGGAACTCCTAATGAACCTCTAAGAGTAGATGCTGAAGACAAGCTAAGATTGATCCGTGCGAGAGTGCAGGAAAATATGAACTATGCGTTTGAGCAGGGTTCAAAAGCATATAATCTTAGAGCGAAGCCTGTTAGTTTCAAAGTGGGTCAAGTAGTGTACAGACGGAATTATGCCCAAAGCAATTTCCAGCAGTAGACCAGTGCTAAATTAGGACATAAATTTGTGAAGTGTCGGGTTAGGTCAAAGAAAGGAAACTCCTTATATGAGCTTGAAGATCTTCAGGGAAGAACGTTAGAAGTCTATCACGCCAAGGACATGAGGCCGTGATATCCATATTTCTGGGACGTTTTAGGTCTAGTGCAATTTCAATCCTGGTAGCTCTTATAAGGCATCCAGCCAACTTAACTGGTAAACTACAGGATGCCAATATGCCGCTTAGGACCCTCCCAGCCTAGCTGTCGGCATACCTTTTGGAAAATAGACACATTTTACCCCAATCTCTCGCCTGAAAATGCGCCAGAATCCCTCCTACTTGGTACCCTACGGCAGATAGTTTGTCGTAGGAATTCCACTTCCATAAAGCCTTTGCAAATTTAAGGAAGAGAAAATCTGGCACGTCGCTACCTCAACGACGCCTTGGAAACACACCTTTGGACAAGCGTCGGTCGGAGATCAGAGTGAGATGTTAGGGCTGGGAAAGCTTTGCGATCAGTTGGTTAGGTTACTGACTGTGGGGTTCCCTCGGCTAATCTCGGTGCAAGAAGGCAGAGGGGTACTGGCCGACTGAATTTTTTAGGTTACCAGCTTATCGGTACACCTCTGACTCCGGCACGGAAAATCATGTCGAGGTCTGATCAAAGATTGATGGGACTTCAGGGATATGTCTCCGATTCGGCACACTTCAAGTAGATCAAATCGGCCTGGACAATCCGTCTCATTCGCCTGGCATTATTGATAGGAAATGCTTTCATGGGTCATGGGTCGAGTCACACATTGGGCGCCTGCAGCGATGAGGCCTATATTTTAAGACCGGCTAGCTAGAATCCAGTGCCACAGTGGAACCTCTCAGGGGCGCCTCGGGGAGGGATCCTCATCAAGAAAATTCATGTAAGTTGCTGCCAAATGTTTGTTTGATTATCTTATATACCCTTTTTGCAATCTCTTTCTAATTCTGAGAATAACTGAAAAAGAGGACAATATTAATTATTAAGAAATATTTCAAGATTGAAGAAAGATGAAACAAATGGATTTAACACTGATATTCAGTTTAATCATTTATTTAGAATGCTAAGAATATAGGACGGCTATAGCAGTCATTTGCATCTGTAAGCACTAGCGTTGGACGACTATAGAAGTCATTTACGTCAACGTGTTAATGATAGTACCTAGTAGGTGCGTACAACTTCTCCTCGTTTGAACACGATTTTCTACGTCTATTCTACGTGTATGCATTCGATTTTCAAAATAAAATTTCTACCAAGCCTTATTCAATTCGCTAAGTGAAACCGCATTTATAGTTCATAAAATTGATTCGAAAGTATTGCCAAATATTCTGCATACACCATTTGCAGCATCTTCGGCACCGTTGCCTCCCTCGATAGCCATTTACCCATTCAGCAAACATAAATAGCAAAACGATAAAATTGATGAACAATTTCAAATAAATTAAATTATTATGAATAAAAAGAGCAAAATAAATTACCATTAATTATTCCGTTGTGTTGGTTCATTATCCAAGAACTCTTACGAAGTAGTCGCTGCATATTCAAACTGTAATTGCAGTAACCTAAAAATTATAGAAGAATAAAAAATTCCAATAAATGACAGCAATTAGATTAAAACAAAAAAAAATTAACGATTCAAAAGTCTTTGAACAAATAACACCAAATGTACAGGAAAATAAAATAAACCAATATTTGTAGGAATTGTAACGAACTAAAGATGTCGCCAAAAGCTAAAAGCTATTATAGGAACGAAACATACACGAAGAGCATTACCACAAAAAAAAAATAACTAACTAGCATTTCTTTAGTACTAGGTACAATTTATTTCAAATAACAAAAATGAGATAGCAAAATGTTTTGACAACGTTAAACTCTTAACTGCATCGCACAATATAAATCCTAAAACAAAGACAGTGAAATACCGATGACAAAACTTTTCGTGAATAGGAGTCTAACACCAAAAACATATCACGCGAGATCACAGAAGAAGACACACCCAAAGACTAACTTCCTACCAGATTTGGTGAAGTGATGAGACTCAAAACATATATCGGAAAGAAACTTCTCCCTTGTTTTTTATGACACCTTCCAACTTCATCCTTACATATCCTCGTAAGCTTTTCCCGGGTTTATTTTCATCCCGGATCTCAACACTGTAACTCGCATCAAATTACGGTACTCATCGAAATTCACGTATATATCCTGAATTTTCTGATCGCATCGACCTAAAGCTTGGGGTCATGACAGCTTTTAAAAATTTCCACGAATAATTGTTGTCACGGTTTATGTTAGAACAGCCTTTGTGGAAGATAATTTGTGTAATTTGACGTATTGTGGAGGCAATCTAAAGAATCGCATCCATTTTCTCCTTTCTACAGTTTTCTCAAAACCCATTAGGGATTAAAATTTAAAAAAAAAATTAAATATTGTGGAATATCCATTATCCTTGTGACGTCGTTTGTTCGGACGTCAATACTTTCGTTCGACAGCAAAACGTCGTGATTGGTCGCTGAGTAGCTTCAGTGGATTAAGGGATCAAACTAACAACAGCTGGTTTGAGTTTAATTTCTTGATTTATTTCTTACGTCCCTTTTATAAATATAGAATGACTAAAGTAAGGTTTAGAATGACTAAATCTAGCTGAGAGGTACGTCGGAAGAGCTTTCCGTTGTTCAAGGACCTACTATTACTAGTTCTCCGTTTATCACGTGCTGGCAAGAGCAGAATGGCTTTCCATTGTACTTTTACTGATAACGAAAATCTACCGAAACTACAAACTCCAGCGCAAGAAAATTACTTATGAAATTGTAAATAACCAGTAAATATCGGAGAATTTTCCAGGAAGTGTTAACAGGAAAATTAACCTGAATGTGACTACGAAGAGTGTCGGTAGACACATTGTAAAATTGTAGATGAGAACTACACACACCTTTAGAATAATCGAATCTTAATATTGAGATATTGAAAACATGTACTATATGAAGTTTTGAAATTTGTTAGTCTTTCTTCAATTTAATTTTACAGAGAAAAAAAAAGAAAATGCGATTTTAAACATTTCAACTCGAGTTTGTTTTTTATACTTAAATTCAAATTCAAATTCAAATTGAATTTATTCATAAACTCTACACTTGTAAGATAAATCTTATATTAAGGTGTAGGTGAACAAAGTATAGAATAAAAGGGGAAAAATTAGATATAAATAAATAAACAAAAAAAAATTATAAAACTAAAATAATAGTAACAAAAATTATAATTAAGAAATTAAGAAAATTGGTTAATGAAATAAAGCAAATAAGTCCAATACTATTATAAATTACGCAAAAGTAAAATAAGAAAAGAGAAAAATAGGGTACAAAATTAATTACATATACATTAATTATGAAAAATTCACTAACAAATTTATACGAAAGTTGCGATTGCTGCTAAACCTTCTGAGCTCAGATGGAAGAGAATTCCAGAGTCTAATGGACTGGACGAAAAATTGGCGCTCACTCGGCCGAAAAATAAATCGTGGCATGATTAATGAACATGTTCTGCTAGATTGGGAGAATATGAGTTTACAGTACAAAAGTAGTATAGTTCCTTACTTATCATAAGGTTCCTTAAAAAAATTAATATACGAAATTTAATATAATTGTCAAAAGTACATCCTAAAATCGATTTTGAATACACTGTAATATGATCATATCTTCACAAAGACAAAACCATAACGCTCTCCAGAATTGAAAGCAACATTGAGTTGAAACAGAGTCTTACTTACAAAATACTTCGCACCCGTACAATAACAAAGGAATAATAAGTGTTTTTACAAGCATGATGCGAGTTTACAGGGGTGTGAAGGGTGCGAATAAAGACAGTTTACGTATAGTACCATACACTTTGCCAACAAGATTATTAACATGATGAGACCAATTTAAAGTCGTATTAAATATCAAGCCCAGTTTTTTTATAGAATCTTTAAAAAGTATGACGATATGATCAAGCATTACGTTTGGAAAAAAGGACGTATCTAATTCAGTTCTATAGATAATAATAGCATTACTCTTGGATGCGTTTAAAAGGAGGCCATTAACTTGAGCCCATTTAGATAAGAGACCAATATCTTCATTCATATGGCAGACAGCATCTTCAATAAGTCCGAGCGGTGTAGAAATATAAAGTTGGACATCGTCTGCATATATGTAGATGATAGTTACAATTTCGCAGAACTAATGGAAGATCATTTATAAATATGGCAAAAAGTAATGGTCCAAGAATGGATTCTTGTGGAACTCAACTGTATACAGGAAGGAAATCAGATGTATAGTTTGATTATAAACAACCCTCTGAAAGCGATTATTCAAGTACGACCAGATCAATCTACATGCAGAACTAGAAAATTAAAAAAATTAACGAAGTTTTTGTATTAATAAGGCATGGTTGACTCGATCCTTTGAAAAGTTCAAAAGAGTTAATAGCGTTAAATTATCATTATCTATAGAGATTCTAATATCGTCTGTTATTTTCAATAGTGCAGTAATGCACCTGCGCTTAGATCTGAAACCTGACTGTAAATTTGATAACAGATTATTATTCTCTACGAAATTAGTAATTTGCTTATGCAAAATTTTTTCAAAAGCTTTAGCACAAAATGGAAGAATAGATATTGGGCGATATTCTGCCACACCGAGAGTTTTTTTATGAATGGGTAAAACTTTCGAAAACTTCCATGACACGGGAAAAATTGATCTCATAATGATAGTAGCATTAAAGACATGTGTAAGACAGGGAAGTAATATTGGCAGTAGCAGTTTTATTATTTTGGGATGCAAACCATCAAGACCAACAGCATTAGATCCGATGGACATTACTGCAGAAAACACTTCAATTTCAGTGGCCGAAGTAAAGGAGAACCCATCAAAAATGGTATGGTTTATTAAAATTCGAACCTTCATTGGGAATCCCACTATCGGACGTAAAAACACGATTTAAGTCATTCGCATCATCTTATCATACTTAATATAATAATAGATAATAGGAGCGAGCTGGTAAACGAAATTCGGGCTACCGAACATAAGATATAGATAGACAGTCACACGCATGTACGCGGATAGAAAGTAAATTTTACCCGGCGTCGTATCTTTTTTAACCAGAAAACTAACTGGTAAGAGTACTGGATAATTAACCAGTAATGTGCGTGCAGGGTAGTGGATTTAGCTGTTCACGTACTACTACTTCTCCATTTTTCACGCACAGTCGATAGGAAGATAGTTTTCCATATGTACGATAATTAGTTTCTGGTTAAAAATATACCACGCCGGGCAAAAATCCACCTATTTACATTCTATCCGTAAAGCCTGAACTACAATGAGATGCAGTACAATTTATAGCCTGTGTGATTAAACGTGGTAACCCACATTGACTGCACTGCACTGCACTGTATGAAGTTAGGCTAATTTCTAAAACACTGCATCGCACTGCGCACTGCACCATTTAACATTTGTTGACAGTAGTGAAAGTTTCGTGAATTGATTCGGACCAAAGTATAAAGTTTTTAAATTTTTATTTGGAAAATTATTAAAAGATGGATACTGATAAAAGATTAATAGAATTGGTGAGGGAAAAAAAATTTTATATGAAAAATCTCACAAGTATTACAAAAAAAAAACAACAAAGAAAAAGCTTGGACGGAAATTGGGAAGCAGTTAAATTTGACAAGTGATTTGAAAATTACAAAACAATTGGCGTTATTTACATTTAAATTTCTAATTTAGGAGATGCTGTAATAAAGAGGTGGAGGACAATACAGGATCGATTTCTTCGACTGAAAGAGAAAGAGAACAAGCCGTCTGGAAGTAGTGGTGGCAATAAATTAAAAAACTATAAATTTTATGACTTACTATCATTTCTAAATGACTCCAGCAGTGTAAATAAGAAGTAAATTGAAGTTTACATAAAATATAGCAATACAGGCTGAAAACTTTTAATTTTTATAGTACACACTGCAGTTATGACGAACCTGCTCCTGAGTTGTCAATGTCGTTTGATGACATAATAGAAGAAAGTTATGAAGATGAACTGTTTGTTGAAAAATCGTTGGTCAACATTACCCCTGAAACGGAAGGCACAAATACACAAACACATTCGTCAAAGTCCCTAATCTCACACCTAAATAGGTCATCATCTCCAGCAAATTCTTACGGAGGTATCAAGAAACAGAGATTGGTAGACGATCTCCTGATAAAGAAAACAAATGAGGAATTGCTTGGCCTAATGAGATCCCTTAAGGATGACAGTGGATCTGTTACCAAAGAAGCAGCCTTTTGCGAATGCCTGAGAGTTCAGCTGGAAGTAGCAAAATTACCTCCTCACCGCTTCGTGGACTTTCAGCTTAAAGTTTTCAAGTTGTTGAGTGAGGAGATGGCATAATAAAATTCTTAAGCGGTTACTTCGATTTACCTAAGCCAGTAAGTTCGAATAAAACAACTTTTCTTCACTTCATATACAGAGGGTTTTATTTGTTCAACCTTTACATGTACCTTTTAGAGTATTGTTCTACCTTCTTTGATTTGCGAGATAGTTTTCCAAAATTTTTATTGGGTTATCTTAGATACATACACGCAATGGCCTCTCATTTAGTTTCTCACTCGTAGAGTAGCCTTCACTATTTTTTCAGCGTTCTGTGGGAAGCAATTTATAGTATTAGTTAGTACCCTCCAGCGCATCGTCATTATTCCAAAAGTATTTTCAATTTTTACACGTGCTTTTGATACCGTCTTGTTGAAAATATCCTCATTTTCTGATAAAGATGTTCCGGAATAAGGTCTCATAATATTTGTTTTCAAAGGAAAAGCAGCATCGCCCACAAAGAAAAACGGCAACTTAATATTTGAGTTAGGTAAGTTTTCGTCTGCAGGCAAGTCAATTTTTCTATCCAATACTACTTTTCCAAATGAGCACGCTTTAAGAACACCACCATCACTTTGTTCCCCATATGCGCCAATGTCTACAGCTGTGAAGCAGTAATTGCTGTCGCAGACAGCTAACAAAACAATCCTGTGATATTTTTTATAGTTGTAGTATAGTGATCCTTCCTTTGTAGGGCACTTGATTCGTATGTGTTTTCCATCTATTGCACCCACACAATTGGGTAGTCCACTTATAGAATAAAAATCCCTTGCTATTTTTCTCCACTCAGCTTTGTTAGGAGTTGCATGATAGATACCACGCAATTTTTCCCAAATAGCCTCACATGTTTCAAGTATTATTTTACGAGCTGTCGATGTTCCAATCCTAAACATCCAGGCTATTGCCAGGAAATTCGCACCTTGAGAAAGGAACCTGAAAATTAAGGATCCGAAATGATGAGCTGTATTTTTAAACACACTTTCATAATCACTTACATCAATGTAATAACCAGGCGATATTCCGGTGATATAGGTTTACGTAGAGAATTTCCTTTCAACCTGTTCTGCAACAAGTTAAGCAATAGATTAAACTGGGCAACGCCTATCCTAGTAAATTTCCTGAACTCGATGCTATTTTGCTCCTTAAGGACTTTGAAGATTTTTGTATAAATACCATGAAGCTCGCGCTGCTTTGCTTCGGTATTATAGCTTCTTGTCCAAATCCTTTTATTTTTGTTCAATAAAATCAAATTATTGCGAATAACGCAAGCCGCTAATACAAACAGTCTTCTTTTTATTATATCTTTTCTCAACATAATTAATTAGTCACCACACAAAAATTTAAATATTGAACCAACAAAAATTGGTTGTCAAAACACTGCACTGCTTTCAATGTGCTTTCCAGTGCAGTGTACTGATTCATCCCTGCAGTGCAGTGCAGTTCACTGCATCGTATTGTGTTTCAGCCTTAACTGTCCATCTCTATCTTATATTCAGTGGAGCAAATTTCGCTTACCTGCTTGCTCCTATTGCTTAACTCAAGAAAACTAAAGGCTTCCGTTTGAATACCCGTCCATCCAATCGCTTTCTTTTTTTACGTATAGGCAGAACTATAGACGGAGGCGCATATTCTATGCTCAAGTCAAGTGTTCTTCACACGCGATTAACGAAATAAAACGAATTATGGCGAATTTATTCCCGAGCCGATATCCCGGGTTATTTGAAAATGTTTACGTACAGGCTTTAATTTTGGCCTAGAATTCACTTTTGTCTTTGATTCACTTTGCACTTTAATTGTTCGAATTTACATTAACTTAAGGTTACACGATGTCGAAATTATTACAGCCTGTTGCGCGACGGCAAGCTGTGTTCTTGTCTGTTAATTGATAATTTTGGATTTTAGAGGAATAGGAAGTTTGATGGTAGTGGGAAGTTGTGGAATGTTAGAGATTTCTCTAACTTGTTGTAAGTTGGAGACCGGCGTTTCTTCCAACATGGTGAGAAATATCCCCAAAAGTCCAGAATGGTTCAGCGTTGATAAATCCCACGATGATCGAGATGCCTGGATGTTGTCCTATCCACGATGGTGGCTTCCGGCACTAGTGAAGAAAGTAAATCTTTCGCCCAGGTAATAAATGTTTCTCGTTTCCGAGGTGATTAGGTGGAGAGGTGATAAGTAGTGGTGGTTTTCAACTTGAAGTTGCGATGAAAGCTGGCTAATGAGGGGGTTAGGATGTTGAGAGATCTTCTCAAGTTGTTTGACCGCGAGAGAAAGGAGATAATCCTCGATTGGAGTGATGTTTGCACTGTCATACAAAACGGTGTTGGGAAAGTAATGTCCGCCAGGTTTTCTATACACTCCTGTACATATAGGATGGTGAAATGGTGTGCCAGATGGGGAAGCAATAGCATATGATTGGGCGGATGAGCTGTTTATATATAAGCAGCTTTGTATCTTTCGGGAGACCGTTTCTCCATCTGATAATAGGGTTGAGTAGGGAGTAAGCGTAGTTTGCTTTCCTCATGGTTAGCTTGGCGTGGTTGTTGAATTTCAACAGATTATTGAAAGAGACACCAAGATATTTGGCGTTCTTTGAAGGCTGGAGCTTTTCGTTATTGACTTCAATTTCTATGTTGTTGGCTCGTGTGGCGAGAGATTGGGTCTTCCTCTTGTGGAGGGGTTTCGGATGTAAATCATTTCAGATTTGTTAAGGGTGATTTTGATGCCCCATTTTCTGTAGAACTCGTCAAGTTTGAGGACATGCCGCTCCACTTTCGTAGCAGCGAAATTGGATGACATGGAGTGGGCGTACGTAAGGGAGTCATCAGCATAAAGTAGTGTGGTGGAATTTGAGTCGTTGGCAGGCTGGTCATAAGTGAAAAGATTGAAGAGAGTTGGTCCGAGGACCGAACCTTGGGGGACACCAGCACTGACTGATATTGCCTCAGATTTGACATTCTCAATTTCTATGTAGAAATTCCGGAATGACAGAAACCCGGGTGAGATAAGGCGAGAACTCGAGGTTTATAATTTTGAATATTAGCCCGTTTGTCCAGACTGAGTGAAACGCTTTCTCTACATGAAGGAATCATATTCTATGCACCCCATACAAGCCCTACTTATACTATTGGTTCAAATACTAACTATGAATCTTAAACGAAAAAAAATTGCCTATGGAAAAACTCACAAATAGCTCTACAAAAGTGTTTTTTTATATATAATTTCGTTACATCTGTTATAAATAGATCGCAACAAAATATATTGCACAATGTAGTTAGCGTTTTTGTGAAATTTCATTAAAACCACAGGTGGGGCGTTTAGAACGTTTGGTCGAATTCATATGGCACCCTCCACCAAACTGAAACGCCAAAAATTTCTAAAATCTTAAAACCATACTCAAAATCAATACAAAATCTAAAATTGGTGTATAGGTACAGTTGAAAGCCTTAGTTTAAAATATCGGTCACCAAAATAACCATTCAGGTGTAAGTTTACAAATTGAGTACAGAAAAATGTATCCATTGATTGAAATGGCAAGAAAAATAGCTACCAAAGCAAGAAAGACTACAATAGAAATTCAGTAGAAAAATCATTTCTTATTGTATTGCCGAGCTGCAAAAGTATTACAGAAGCGCCAAAGTTGTTGTCACTACCACCAAGAAAAAGAAATATTCATAACCAAACAGTAAAATATGTCACGCCCAGCAACCGATGTTTTTTAATAGCCATTAAATATCTCCCTTTGCTGCTTAGTCTCCCGTTAAATGAGCCGGCCACATTGATTATTTATGTATATGTAGTTGTGCCCAGAATCATTGACGTCTTAGAAAGGAGATGTCGCCACATGCAAGAAATGTGTTAGAAACTTTTATTTATAAATAAAATGTTTAAGACATATAAAGTAAAAATGATTAAAAACCATATAAATAATTATATCCAGTCATAGAAAATTTTGTTATTAAAAGTTTTAATGCTCAAAATTACAAGATAAAGGCAGGTAGCGACATCGCCTTTCTAAGACGTCAATGATTATGGGCCCATTTATAAATAAATAATCAATGCCGGCCATCAATAATTCAAGATGCAATCCACAAAGCTTTTCCTCACATATATCATGAGCACAACTAATAGTGGAAAATGTGAAAGAGTGAAAACATTCATGACCTTTCATATAAATTCATGTTCACCCTTATGAACCAAAGCTTTTAGCGAAGAAATAAACCCGATCTGACCAGTCTGTAGAGAGTAAACAACAAAGCCAGAAATTCTCGCATTAAGTAGAAGAGGTCTCTCTTGAGTCGACCTATTGTCGGTGATAATACCCAGATATTGAAGTAGATAGGATAGGCAGCTCATGCCCCGTATGTAGTGACATCTTCAAGGTTTTTTGTACATTATTTTTGGTTAAAGTATTTGCTAAAACTTTTAAATATCTTGACAAAACTTCTATAGTTTTCACATTTTTTTTTTTACTTTTCAAGCACAGGCTGAAACCAAATTATTCGACCTGTAGTCTGTTCAGAGATTTTACGTTTGCTAAAAGCTAAGGCTGGCTGATATGTGTATCATAGCTGGCTTATGAGAATCTGATTTTTAACATTGGTTTCGAAATCTGGGTATTACTTACCTATGGTTTACCCCTGAGTTGTTATGATTTGATCGTACTGGAAAGAGCTTTGGCATAAATGTTGGAAGATTGGCTATGTCAAAAAACGAAATATTTACGGTTATCTACATCTTTTATGGCCGGTTTCACAGTCCAGGCTTAAGCCAGAGCTTAGCTGAGCCACGGGTGTGGCTTAAGCCCAGATTTTAAACCTACTCGGTTTGACAGTACTCAGTAAGCTGAGGCTTAGTTAAGCCGTTGATGATTATTTTTAAGTTGCCAGCACTGCTGTAATTGTGAATTTTTTTAAAGGAAAATTGCCATTGTGGATTAAAAACCAAGCGAAAAGACGAACTTTTTATTTACCAGTTTGTTGCGGTTTTTATCTGGAAGGATATCAAATTCAAGATCATTGTCGCAGAATGTTGCGACAACGGAAACCATCATATCCGAATGTTTCTACAGTCGGAACCGAGAATATAAATCAACGTCATGCCATTTCTCGAAAAGTTGCGGGCGCCTCCTTATAATTTTTTCACAGGTCACACTTTGTGATATTATATTATACATTTCTTCGTCGCTTATATCTTCTGCATCAGATAAATTACTCATTTTTGTCTTAAACTGTTTGGTTTCTTCCTAAAACGTCAAATTGAATGCTGTCTCTATAGCTACCAGATAAAACTCAAAACTGCTAACTAGAAAACTATTTTTCGCTTGGAGAATTTCAATTTGGTTGTAAAGTATAACTTTTGAAATATGTACGTTCGCTTAATAACAGAAAAAATAATATTTAGACAAAATATATATTTAGAAATAATTTCTTATATGTTTCACAGCAAAATCTGAGGCTTAAGCCTTCGAGATGACGGGCTTTAGTTAAGCTTGCTTTGAGCCAGTGATTTCACTTAAGCCTTGACTGTGAAACCGAAATATTTATTAAGCCTTGGCTTAAGCCATCGCTGTGGCTTAAGCCTTGACTGTGAAACCGGCCATTAAAGCCATACTCAAATATTTTTTCATTGTGAATATCCGCTTGCTAGTTTTAAGTTGTTAATCTTCCCCTCTGATCTCTATGGATGCCTAGTTATTTCCTCAATTAGATTTTATTGGTCTCTTAATGCTATAATATACGACGGAAAAAATTTTGTCTAAAATTTAAGCGCTTATTTCCGAAAAACTGTCTATTTACAATTTTCTTGAGACGTGATTTTTTTTTGTCCGATGTATTTTGTAAGGAACAAAATGAATATAATTTTTAGTGGATAGATCTGAAGTGGAGAGCCTATAAAGAGAACTCATTAAGCTTTAATTCGTGAAAATACTTTGAAAAATTCATTAATCACATTCAACAAATTTTTGATAATTAACTAAATAGCCACATCTCTCGTTTATTTTAATCGTAAAACACCACAAGTCTACTATACATTTCATTTGGAAATTCGCTTGCATAACTTTAATTTCCATATGGACCAAAAATTCTCTCATTAACTATTCCATGCAAGAACTTTGATATCTGCATTGATGATACCAATCCCCAATACAATGGGCTTATAACATTACGAATATAAACGAGCAAGGCGTGTGCAGATTGTACCTATCTAAAAACTCTATACGTTCAGCATTTTTCATTTCCAATTTGGAAAGACACGAGCGAAAAAAGCAAAAACCGCACTGTTGAAATTCACTGTGAAATTCAATTCCCTGGCAAGAATGAATTCTAAGAGCTTAGAGGGAAATCTTGTAATTGCATTTCCATTTGTCACACAATCCCACAACCGAATCGTGAAGGAAAATTAGAGCACAATTTTTCCAGCAATAAAAAAACAAAAATCGATATTTTTCCATCCTTTTATAGGCGAAGGAAAAAAAGGGATCAGGAGGAATGACCAAAATTTCATGGGCCTGTAGAAAAGAGATTGTTACAAGCAAATGTTTAATTTGGAGGATGAAAGGGTATTGCTATGGGATAAAGTTTTTTTTTTTTTTTAAGTAACCTTAAATTAGGAGGAATGCTATGTAGACTCGAAGGAATTCTCATAAATATCAAACTTTTCGACAGCCCCTTTCCGTCTGGTCGTGTATACTTATTTAATATCTCTTATATTGAGTTGTTAAGTAAATTTCATATATGTTTTTTTTTATTCCTTGGGTCTTTAGGTTCAATTTTCATTCGGGTCTTTTCTTAATTTCAATATTCGTTTTCAATATTAAAGCCGATATATTTTAAAAATTTACCGATGTTGATCAATAATGTCTGAAAAAAACCCTTGGAAGTCATATTTAAGTCGGAAATCAGTTCCTTTTTAGATTAGTAAAATTACAGTTTTCTACCTATCACAAATCAATCGAAAATCAGATTATCATTTATGAATTCATCATGACACTCATTGACATGCTCATTAATAAACTCATCGTGACACTCATTGCTATGCTCATTAATAAGCTCATCGTGACACTTATTATGTACTCATCGAATTGTACATTTCGAAATAAGTGAAAGAGATGCAATATCTCATGCACACTGTGAATAAATTTCATCAGTACGTTCATCTGATTGCTCATGAGGAGCTCATTGATGAGCTCATCATGATATGTCTACCAGTGATATTCACTAAGTGTTATTTTTCCTGGGTTTACTGACGTTGTTGTAATTGCGAATTTTTCTTTGAATTCCGTTAGAATATTGCTTTAAGCGTTGTATGACTTGATGCAGCATGACCCAGTCCGCTACATTTAAAACAACGAAGATTTGAATTTATTTTTGGTGGAAAGGAATTTTGATTTTCCTTGTATAGTTCGTTTGAAAACTGCCAGAATTTCCGCTCCCCATCCATACAAGTTTCTGCTTGCTTAAGCATGACCTATTCATAGCCTTCGGGTACCAGAAATCTCACGGAATGCCCTGCATAATTTTATAAAAAAATACCTTACCTATTGCTTACTCTGACAGTATTTAATTCTATTAGCTGTATATGTTCGAATCTCACTATACTTACATAGAACTACCCATCTCTACCTATACTAGACTAAAAAAAAAAACAAAATAACACTTCCTGGAAAAAGCGTAAGGAAAAGTTTCCGTTCCACATTATAACTACTTCTAGCAATCTTCCTCGACAAAGAAAAGAAAGAGCAAAGAAAAGAAATTCTTATTTGAAATCTTTCCAACGCCTGAAGACTTTATAAATTTTCTCTTTCGATGTATTGAGATATGCAGGAAAATGCGTCATGTCACAAGTTAACCCATTTCCTCCAGCGAGAAACTTTTGCATAAAATTATACCTGATGCAGTTGTCGGGCCGGGTTAGTTCACATACCAAGAAACTTACTAGTTCAGGCTCAAATGGCATATAATTGTTATGCATCAACCTTTCATAATGGAGGTCTAGAAACTTTCGCCAAAATCTGAAATTGAACAGAGCAGTTCTACAAATATGCATACGGAAGATTTCATATCTTAAGCCCGCATACGGAGTATAGATACTCCTAGCTATGTAGGTACCTTAGAAAGGGCAAAGTTTTGATTTAATAACACATCTCCAAGAAATTCAACTCAACCTCCCGGAGATGCATCGTTCAAATTAAGCTATAAGATATCCACACATACACAGGGATGTAAATATACAGTTTAGATTGCAGAGAGTGATGTATCAACTGAATAAGACTTGCAAAAGTAATCTTGGGAATCTTCAACTAAAATAATATAACCAAACTCAGTCTAGCTGGTGCTACAATATGCCATGAAATACTCACACTAGGTACATAGTTAAACTCGGCTGGTTGGTTTGCACTTAGTCGAGAAAGGCTGAACTAATTGACTCACTCGAGTTTAAAATAATGCCGAAAAGGAGGAATTTTTGCTATTCAAATTATCAAAGTCGAATATAAATAAATGGATAAATGGAAGATTCAAGAGGTGTTGGCTGGGTTCAGACTATGACGTGAGTTTAATACATTGCCAGGTTGTAATTATAATGCAGGTGCATCCATGACCGATCAAGAACAATGGCCCGCATACACAGTAAGCAATTGAAAAAGTTTAGAGTAATAAAACTGTTGACAAACAACTTTTTTAATAAAACTAGGGAAAAAATGGGTAATAATCCAGCTGACATTATCAAAATCGGTGACAAAAAAATATCTGCCATAGAAAAATGCTTGAAAAATTACGAAAACTTTTCAACACAATTTTTAATAATGAATTTTAACGAGTTTGTTTAGGCCTATACAGGTCTTAGCGAAATAAGGGGAGGTACCAGGTCGATAATTGACAAGGCTGAGATAGTATTTGCAATAATGAAATTTTATTTATCATACTCAATTTGTTTTTCAGACAATTTTTTTCAATATAAAATTTCTTTTTTGAGGCCATTCCCTGTAACTCGTACACGAATTTGTCTGTCTATTTATTTATTTATTCCTTTTTTACTATTTTCGACACTCTCGTAAACCCACTTTTCGTCATCACAGCGAGCTGAAATTTGGCACACAGGTTCAAATCACGTGACAATTGAATCTATCAAAATTTGAACAGGAAATTTCCATGGAAACCCCGGAAAATCGAGAAAAATCATTTGAAAATTTGGTGCAAATTTGATTAGTGATAAATCCGTTTCAGGAACAATGCAGAGTTTTCCGATTTTTCCGAAAAAAATTTCCGGAATTTTCCGACTTTTACGGGAAATTTTTCGGTAAAAAAGTTTTCTAAATTATGCAGGATTAAGTTCCCTATTAACTGGCATCATTACTTTCTCTCCGACAATGGTGAAAACTTGCAGAAAAAATCGAGGAAAATTCATGTAAAACGCTTTTCCGGAGTTTTTCAGACCAAGGAAGCGTTTGAGCGTTTTGCAACCTAAGACAAAGTTGTAGAGCGATATGAGTTGCATAAAGTTGCTTTTGTGGAAAACTCCGTGGAAAACCCGGAAAAGCGACAAAATCATCGGACAAATTTTCATCGATATGATTAGCGATAAATCTGTTTCAGGAATAATGTAGAATTTTCCAATTTTTCTGGAAAATTTTCCGGAAATTTCCGGAATTTTCCGACTTATCCAGAAAATTTTCCGACAAAAAAGTTTTATGAGCTATGCGGAATCATTTTTTTTTCCGTCCTACTGGCATCAATACTTTCTCTTCAACAATCATGAAAACTTGCGTGGAAAATCGAGGAAAATTCATGCTTCGCGCACGACACTAAGCTGTTTCCGTGGCAGTTGTTTGTTAAATGTTGTTTAGGAGGGTGAGACGGGAAATTGGGATGGGTGCGATTGAGGAGAATGAGGAGCTCTGGAGCATGGGCCAGGTATCCTTGTGGGTGTCTTCCTTCTCTAGGCAGTTCCTGTGTGGGGCATCCTGCTATGATGACGGTGGCTGATGTTCCGGAGATCTATCCTCGATGGTAAATGGTATTGTAAATGCCCCTACTCTCAGGGTCAATAAGTTGAAGAGGTGAGATATACCTGAATTCTGCAGGTGGAGTGTGTGCAGGCAGGTTGAAGATGAGAGGGTTTTGATGATGAGGAAGTTGTTCCATCTGATGTTGGGCTTGCGAGATAAGGTAACTGTCGATAGGGAGGATTTTTGCTGCCTCGTACAGCTTTTTGTTAGTGTAGTACTTATTGTCTGCCCTTCGATGAAGGCCAGTGCAAGAACGAAGTACTTTCCTGTCCAGATTTCCGAGGTTTTTCATGTAGGTTGGAGAAATCGTGTGCCATATTGGGAAACAGTATGTGATGGTTGGACGAATTAGTTGCTTATAAAGCAGGAGCTTGGTGGGGACTGACAGCCCATTTGGGGTGTTGAGAAGTGGGCTCAGAAGGCAATAGGCAGCTTTTGCTTTTCTTAGAGCATATTGTGCGTGAGGGTTAAACTTGTGCAAGTTAGAGAAAGATATACCGAGGTATTTGGTTTTTGTGGAGGGTGTTATTTTTTGGTTATTGACTTCAATGTCAATATTTTTAGCCAAGGTGGCTATGTTTGCTCGGCTATTGGTAGCTGATTTGCGGATGCAAATCATTTCAGATTTGGCGATGTTTATTTTTATACCCCATTTTTTGTAGTAGGCGTCCAGTTTGGCAATATGCTGCTCCACTTTTCTCGCAGCGAATTTTGGCGATATTTAGCGTGCATATGTGAGCGAGTCGTCTGCGTAGAGCAGTGGGGTGGAATTGTGATCATTTGGCGGTTGATCTGACGTATAGAGGTTAAACAGGATTGGGCTGAGTACTGAGCCCTGAGGGACTCCCGCTTCTAGAGATAGGGTAGCTGGGTTGGAGTTTTCAAGTTTTACTGCGAATTTCCTTGAAGACAGAAAGCTGTGAATAATTTTTGTTAGATGTGGTGGGAAGTTTAGTTCTAACAATTTGAAGATGAGGCCGTTTTTCCAGATAGAGTCGAAAGCCTTCTCGACGTCCAGGAAACAGGCTACTGTGCACTCACCTCTGTTGAGAGCTGAAGTTGTGTCAATATGGAATTTGAGTAACGCATGTGAAGTTGAGTGTTGGGCTTTGAAGCTGAACTGGGAGTCTTGGTGGATGCCTAGATCATCGCATGTGTTCACGATTTGTTGACGTAGGAGTTTTTTATGTGATTTTTAGCTCGAGCCCCTGCTTTATTTGTACTCTGGAAATGTACAGAGTAAATGGGGGCTTAGAAAAAAGTTGCGTGGCGTTGCATGTATGCATTGTGCTTCAGCTGTGCGTATTACAGGAAAACTCTGAGCATCTGACTGTACTGATGTACCTCAGATGTCAGTTTTGCTGGAATTTGTTTGGGTAAGTTTTTGTTTGCTCTTTTATTAGTATATAAATATTAATTTGTTCATTTCTCCTTCGCTTTTTCAGAATATAAAGGGTTTGGCGTATTGGAGCCGGATTCAGGTAGTCTAGGTGAGTTTGTTTTTATTATTTGTTTTATTTATTTGTTGTATTTAATTTTGTTTGCATTTATTAATTTGCGTTTGTGTTTATTTTTAGGGTATACTACTGATTTGGGGATGCAGCAAAGGAGCCCTAAAGGGCCAACAAAAATTGTTTCAGTTCATCGTATGATATTCTTCATACCTTTTTTCGGTTTGTTATATTTTTTTATGGTTTATTTTAGTTTGTAAGGCTAATATGTTCTGCAGTGGAACAGAGTGATTATCTTTTGAATTCCGAATGAACCTAACAAAATAACACAATAGGAATTTTTGAGAAATATTTACTGTATAGTTCCTGAAATGTGATCCAAAACAGATCCTAGCGATTTTACGTAAATAAATCTCTGCGGCTTTATTTGAGTCATTTTAAAAACTAAGAATTTTTAAGAATAACATTTTTCACAACTTGTTTTCTTTTTAATGAAATAAACTTAAAAATATTTGTGATAAATGCTCACTAATTTTCTAGTCATCCCCCGTCACTGTTCTTGACAATTCATATTATTCATTTAAGAAAAAAATGTAATCCCTGTATTTTTGCAAAATTTTGGGGGCAAATTTTTGGTCGCCGATTTCAACGGGGAACACTCGTTGTAAATGTAATAACTAATGGATTACACCTGCAAAGTTTCGCTGCGAAAAATGTGCTGCTTTTCAAAATATGTAAAAAAAAAACCGAGAAATTTTCGAAATATGTCCAAAAAACCGGTCACGAGGGGACTAACTTTTCGTCTAAATGTTTTATTCTAGTGAATTTTTGTCGAAAAATTGTTGTTGTTTTTCGGTTCTTATTCCTCGTAGAATGAGCCATCCCTCCCTCGTCAAGATCGGTAACATGTCATACATATATGTAAGTATTTCATGAAAAGTTTTTTCTAGTACATTTTGGAAAATCTAGTACAGAATCGATTTCCTTAGGTCCTAAGAAGAAGTTTGAGTACCCACACCCCTATACCCGGAGGCTTAAATAACTATTTATAGTCATCCCATACTCACATTTTAGTATTTCTGTCCTTTTTTTTAACTGAGGTACTAGATCTTTCGCATCTCAGATCAGCTCTAACTCGGTACAGTTTTGCCCGATGGGAAGGGAACACGGGTTTCAATTTTTGCATCATCTTATCACCAGCTCAATTCATAAAAATAATGATTCTCTGCATACACTTTTGGTGGTGTTGGTGGGGGGTGGGCCTCCGCGGGGGGGGGCCTCCGCGGGGGGTAGGTCCAGGTATATAAAAGTAAAGGCTTTGCCGAGTACTGTCGGGTGGTGTACATTTTTCCCGATTCAGAAAGCTTTCATGGGGCATTTTTGCCGCCGGAAAAGCCATTTTCATGCACTTGGGTCACATTCACTAATATTACTACATTTCGCATTTATGTTTGCAGTTTTTTCTTCCATGGCTACATCTGATCGCCAAAGCTTTCGCCCGCTCAATTAAAATAAACATTGTTAATAAAATAGACATCTCGCAAGTTTGGAGGTGTCGGGCCTAAAGCTGTATGAAAATTGGGCATACCACTTTTGAGCGAAAAATTTTTCTCGCCAATTCCGACGAGTGAGCACTTGTTGAAGGCGTTAGAATGAGAGGATTACACCGATCCCGAGACTACTTTCTTTAGTAACTCTTTTTGATATAATTTTTTTTGTTTCTAGTGAATTTCGAAATTTGTCACTAAAGTTGTTGTCAATAACTACCGAGATATGCCGAAAATCGATTCCATATCCTCCGAGTTCACGGGAGACAATTGGCACATTTTGAGTTTTCTTTTGAAAACTGACAGCTATTTTTGTAAATTAAGAAATAAATAGTTGTCATTTGGCGCGTCATAAAAAATCAAATAAAAATAATATCTGTTGTCACAGATTGGCATGACTACTCTATTGTGTGTTTATTTTGAGTAAAACAATATAATGAGATTCTTACCAAAACAGTTATTTAAACCTAAAAAGGAGAGAAAATATTAGTTAATCTTGTATCAATGCGGAAAATATCAAAATAAGATTAAACAAAATAAATATTTGTAGTTTTTCATAATTTTTCTAAATAATATCAAAAGTGCACATGACACAGAAGAGCAACAAGCTTTCATTGAATTCCTCGATTCTTTCAAGTGATACCTTGGATATTTATAAGAAAAATTGAGGTTTCCATGTTCATTGCATTTGTGGAGAAGAAAATTTAAAGAAAATTACCAGAAATTTTACTTCATTCAATATGCACTAGCTTCTTCAATACAAGGCTCTCTTTCCTTTTTCTTACAACCGTATATGCTTACAAAGGTCAAGGAGTATCCAGATTTGGAAGATTCGTGCAGTTCGGTGTCCTAATTAATAATCCGAGTTTTCGACCTTGAGCGACTGCCGCTCACGCCGCCGCATTGGATAAGTGGTACCAAAACCCAGATTTTTGAGAATATCTTCTCCCCAGCGCCATCTAGGTTATTAAACATTATAGAGAATGAAACTTTGTTGGAAATATCAAATGAATATTTACACGATTTACAGCGGAGTCAAGCTCAGCAAATTTCTACAATTCGCAAAATCACTAAATTTTTCTGGAAATTTCAATAAATACCGATTACTTAATATTACTACCCTTTTTTATTCATTTCAGGAGGGGAGTGATGAGGGCTGCTGATATATTTATGTCACCCTTAAAGCTTCGCAAATTGTAAGCTCAAAAATGGATAGAAGATGGTAAACTGTTCTACATTCGCATATTTCGAGATACCACGGAAGTCATTGCTGCTGCTGTGGAAAGATTTTTTTATCGCTCTTGACGGCATTACAAACGAAAACAGCATAAATTTAGGCTACCTATCAAAATTTCGCAAGATCCGTGATGAAGAGTAAATTCAACCTTGCTACATTACCCCCTCCTACTAGAGAAGCCGTACGGCACATTTCCTTCGGACTTACCACTAAGTTCAGGCTTGGTATGATATACACGAGATTCCAGAGCAATTGAGTTGGGAAAGAAGCAAGATTGGACTTACTCCAGTGAAAACAATAAAATATCCGGAACCCGAACAACTTTTGAAATTCATTTCGTGCAAGTGCAGTCGAGTCTGTGGGTGTAGGAAAACCGGATTAAAGTGATCTGGTATCTGCACATGCTGCCATGAAGACCCGTGTGATATCAGCGGAGACAGTTTTGCGGGTTCTGGAGAAGAAAAAGAAAATGACAACGACGGGAATCAAGACTTGACCGTTGCGAAATTAGTGGCACAAGAAGTCAAAAAAGAGAGCGAGGAAGAAAACTTGGATGAGGAAGAATTCAGTTTCCCATAAGATATTGATATTAGTGAGCCTGGACCATCTTAGTGATGTGCTCTTTTAGCTAGTACACGCGTTTAGTAGTTGCTCTTTTATTTTTCGGATTTTTAAAGTTATACGGTAGATAGCTGTATTCAGTATACCGAAAATTGACTCTAAAGTGATTCTTTGTGCACTACCTGTAGGTTTCCAAAGATTTTCCACGGTTTTTCATTGATTTGAAATTTTTTTTACTTCACATCTGACTGATATTTTTCTTTCATGGTGATCATGGCTACTGGATCTGGAGAAGCGGTGAAAGACTCTTCTAGAAGTAATAAAGAGAGGTCAGTCTCTGTTGCCGATGGCTCGTCGCTGGTCGCTGCTAATACGAGAAGTTCTGCCAAAAGCTCTGTAAAATGCGATAGTCTTGCTTCTGGATCTGGGCAAGCTGAGCTTGGCTTATCAGCAGATATTGTAAGACGACTACTGATCAAATTTAAAAATATTATCGGAGATCGAGAGTCAGTTAGTGAGCAGAGGCTGCTCAAGAAAATTGGTGATATGCTAAATGGTCTTGAAACGAATATCTTAACAGAATTTTCTGTCGCATTGGAGCCCATTAAATCTCGGCTGGATGCACTCGATGGCAATTTTGCGGCTTTGCAGAAGAGGCATGATCTGTTGTGTGAAGAGGTAAATGATTTGAGTCGTTCGTTGCGGCTGTCAGATGTTGTCATCAGAGGCATTCCCTGCAAGTCAGGGGAAAATGTTAAATCCATAGTGAGTGATCTTTCCTCCATGATCGGTCACTCTTTATCACCACACTTTGACTCTATCCGTTTGAGGGCTGCGTCTCGGAATAAGGTTGGTGATAGTAGACAGAATGGGAAGCGGGAGCAATACACAAATTCAGCATTGATTGTGAAATTCTCGTGCCCAAATGAGCGTCACACGTTCGTCTCTTTATACAGGAGGTCGGGTGGTGTTAAGCTGAACCAGTTGAAAGGTTTCTCTGCGCCGGGGAATATTTATGTTAATGAGAGCCTATCGCCAAATAATCAGCATATTTTTCGTGAGGCCGATCGCATACGGAAGGCTGGTAGAATTACAACACTGTTTACTACAAATGGTTTTGTTTTTGTTAAGATCAAACCACATGATCGTGCTGTGAAAGTGATAAGTTTGAGTCAGCTATCTGACCTGTTGGATTCAGCGAGTAACGTAAAATGAACAGCTATGTTTTTTTATGATTTTAGAATGCATTGGAATAGCATGTTTTTTGTATTTCACGAAATTTATATTCTTAGAATAGCTAAATCCTTCATCTTAGTATATTCTTTCTTCTTTATATTATATAATTTTTACATAAAATCGGCTAAGCTGAGTAACTGTATATTTAGTAGTTCGTAATCATCGATTGTTGGCTGTTCCTTCGGCACACATCTCAAGCGAAAGGCTCTCGTGTTTCTGTATAAACTCATTCATGGGAGTGTGCCTGAGTATCTTTCTAGCGGTATTCAATTCTTGCAATCTCAGAGAGGATGTATCATACAAATTCCACGTTTCTATTCATCAACCTTTGAAGGATCTTACTTTGTCCAGGTTGCTCGCCTATGGAACTCATTGCCTACTAAAATACGTCGCGTAACCTCTGTCAACGAATTTAAAAAGCTCATTAGTAGTTTCCCACTTTGATGACCGTAATTTTAATGCCTTATCCAGTTGTGGTAAATTCCTGTTTGTTGTTTAGTCTTTCTTTTTCTGTGTTTTCAAATTTTTAAGTTGTAAACTATATTTTACTATATATTTACTTGGTACTTTTTACCATTTACTTGAATAAACTCTTGTTCTTGTCTCTTTTTTTTTCTTAAACTATAATCTTTAATATGTAACCTCACTTTTTTTTAAATAAGTTAGTAGTAGTACTAAGATTACTGTTAAGTTTTCATTATTATTTTTTCTTTCCCGAATTCATATTAAATTGTACTTAAATATAAGACCATAATCTTGTGTACAATTTTCGAAATACATGTATGATAATATGATATGATCTAGAGAGCATCGAAACAGAAGAAAAGATATCAGTAAATAACCAATCATGGATTAGGCCTACGGGGGATTTATGGAAATTTCGAGAGAAAAATTTAGCGATTTTGCGAATTGTAGAAATTTACTGAGTTTGACGACTCCGCTGAAAATCGTAAACTTTTCATCTGATTGAGAAATGTTTCCCACAAAAATTTCAGGAAATTTCATGCTCTATAATTTTTATACTTAATACCAGTTTTTAATCTAGGTGGCGTGGATGAGAAAATATTCTCGAAAATCTGGTTTTCGGTAGCATTTTTGCAATGCAACGGCGCGAGCGGGGCGGTCACTTAAGCTCGCAAATTCGGAATATTAATTATAACTCGGAACTGCACAAATCTACCAATTTTGAATACTCCATGACTTTTCGTAGCAAAGCCCCCTTCTATAGTGCCTGGACTAATACTAAAGTTTCACAATTAAGCAGGATTTACATTATGATGACATGCAAGTTTTACAGAAATTGTGAGGGAGATAGTACATCGTATACTATTTTCTGCGAGAGCTGACCGTAGGACAAAAATTGACTGTTAACAATATATGGATTTATTGCTATGAGCCAGAAACCAATCGGTCAAGGCTAATGTCGAATGGAGGACGCCACCATTTGTTTGCCAAACATTTTTTTTTTATTTTTTTTTTTTTAAAAGTATTTGTCTTGGTCTTGCATCTTGGACAATTTAGTTCCTGAGTTGAATTGATGATTCATTTTCCCTGCAGTCAGTCAGTCAGTCAGTATATATAGAGTAAAATGCGCAGACATTAAAAATTTCTCCTCAAGTTGGGCGACGGTGAAATCCTATGAAAATCATTATTCTGGAGTGGAACGGTAGATCTTTAAGATTGGTTCAAGCGCATGCAAAAATCTGCAAAACATAAAAGCGAATATTTTGAAGAAAAAAATAAAATTAATTGGTTAAGAGACTAGATTGCAATGTAACTCCATAAATATAAAGAAGGCGGTAAATATTAATTAAAAAAGTACAAAAATTTTCAAATTTTCTCTCAAAAAAAAAAAAACTTTTTATAAATAAATATTATTTCGTATGAAATGCCTACCAATTATAAGACAACCTCATAAACAATTGTTCTGAATTGGCAATAAAACCACATAACAAAGCTTAATCCAAAAAAAAAAAAAACAGGAAACAACCACAGAAGTAACACAATGAACCTACCGAAATCTCCCAGCAAACTCCCAGGAAATGGAAACGAAAAGGTGTGCTGCTGCTACTTTGAAATTGTTATAAAAGTTTTCCTTTGGCGCTACGAATTCAACAACATCTGGCTGCCCAACAATAAATAATTTAGTCTAAAATATGTAAGACATTGCTAAGACTTTCTCTGCTACCAGTTCAAAGAAACAAACTTTTACCTACCGGGATCGGGACAAGTGTATCCTCACAGTTGAATTACGATCGAAATGCTGAGTTTAGGGCAAAGAATTCTCTTTATTTCTACATTTCTACATGGCTTTGTTACATGGAACGGGATGGGACGAAACTGTTTCTTACGTGGACTCAAGAAAAGTTTTACAGTTGGTTGTACCTCTATTGTGAAACGCTTATGTATATCGCCTACCATTGAGTATTTGAATACTAAATTTATTTGCTCAAATGTTTATATGCGGTTCATAGGTTCAAAGGTTCAAGAGCTGGATGGAAATGAGAAAAGTTTAGGGGTTTAAAGCATACACATACTCTCGTATTTGGTTTGAAGTATGAAAATTAAATTTTCTTACTAATTGTTATTTACGTAAATATATATAGGTGCTATAACGATTATAACAGAAGTCGTGCTGTTGAACCTTGAACTTCACTCCAAACTGGTGTTGTTTTTTCCCCTTACGAACAGCGTAGAGTACTTGGACTAAAGTCTTAAATCTATTTTCCTCATGGAAGTTAATTTATTTATTTTATTTATTTATTCGGTCAATTAAAAATGATAGATTACAGAGCTTTTTACATTCCTATTATGATACTACTATTATAGCTGTACAAACAAGTGGATGGTTTTACAAGCTAAATCAAAAAGGAGAAAATAATACAAGTGATACAATAACTTAAGCAGGCGCGTATATATAGGTTTTTCAGGTCAACTTAACGTTTATTCAAACCAAAATAACGTTTTTTCATTTCAAATTAAAGATTTTTCATTTCAAATTAACGTTTTTAAATTGAAAAAATAGTATACTCAACTTAATAAAAATACCTTATGTTTCACTGTTGCGTTATTTTTGGAACATACTGTATAATAAAGTTGAATTTAAAAAACTAAATTTGAAGTTAAAAAAATGAATTTAAATGAATCAATACAATGGGTGTCCTGCTACAGCCATTGGTAATTTCATTGTCATGTCCATGTAATAATTATTGCAATCGGCAGAGGTCACACTTGCCAAAGATTCTTTAATTACATCAACTAAACTTAAACTATTTTCCGAATCAGCCAACAAATTTCTTGCAGCCAATTTAGTTTTCGAGAAAACTTTTTCTATTGGATTAAGCATTGGGGAGTATGGGGAAAGGAACATTTAGTTGGTGTGTGGTCTCTCTAACCTTATCTTGTATTACACTAGTCTTGTGTATTTTTGCATTGTCAACAACTAACCAAGCATTAGTGATATTAGCTTCTGCCAATTTATTGAATAACTCATCTAAAAACACCTGAAAAATGTTTGCATTCATTTACAGTTGAGTTTGATATTATTTTTTTATGTATTATGCCATGTAAATTGATGGCTGCAATGAGCGACACATTTCGTCCTCTTATGGTTGGAACTATGACATGAGCTGCAGTATTCTTCTTTGAGCGAGCTTTAGCTCTCCGAAGGTGACAGTTGAATCCAGATTCATCAATAAATATAATTTTCTCACGTTGCTGTGGGGCGTTTTGCGAAAAGTGCATGCATAATTTTTACGCTGTTCTATGGTACTTTCCGAGTTAAAACTATCAATGTTAAAAGTAGCTAGCGTTATCTTTAAATATTTCAAAGCATTAAAGATGGTTGTTGTGCTAAGGTTTACATTTTTGCTTTCAAATACTTTAATCTTAATATTTTTTATAGTAATGGCCGGATTACGTTCTACTATTTCTTCAATTATATTTTAAATTTCCGTAGTTAACTTCAATTGCCTTTTACCACCACGATTTCTGGTCAAAACCACACCCCCAACATTTTTGTACCGACGTAATATAGATGTAGCCGTATTTTTATTAATACCAGCCAGTTCTGCTGATTCACCTATTCTCTTACCTTCTTCATAAGATTTTATTAATAATTCTTTTTTTTCCAAGCTTATTTTATTATTGGTTGCTAAATTACGTTGTCTTCTCTGACGAACAACTAAATTCGGGTTATTTTCATCACCACTATTATCTGAATCCTCTCTTACTTCCATAATTCTGCGATAATGAGCCAACGGAATAGAATCATTAGAGGAACTGTCACTCAATTCAATTATTAGATAATATGGTATTGTTCATTTTTTTGCTGATTGAAATTTAAAGGGTCCAATTAAATTATAATTTTTAACTTTTTTAAACTTACGTTCGATAATTACCTTGATGATATTTATTGTTTAAATGATATTTATTCCTTTAATTTGTAACATTAAAAAAATAATTAGGAATTGAGCCATGCAATAAAACAAAAGTAATCAGAATACTAAGATGATTTTTTATTTTGGCAAGTGTTCATAGATATATTCTTGAAAAAACCAATTTCAATTTAAAAACGTTAATTTGAAATAAAAAATCTTTAATTTGAAATGAAAAAACGTTATTTTGGTTTGAATAAACGTTAAGTCGATCTGAAAAAACGTTAAGTTGACCTGAAAAACCTATATATAGAGCGAGCTGTTAAAGTTTAACAGGAAGATTTTAGTATGATACGCTTTGTTTGTCTTCTTATACATAAGTACTAATAGTGGATTGGGTATAATAGTCATTCTCTCGTAGCTCTTCGTCTTTTAAAGGTGTACAAATTTTTTAGAATTTTCTTGCGTTTTAATATATCTAGTGTCGAAAAGTCATCTATCGTAACTAGCACAGGATAGTAAAGTACTTTTGGAATGCATATTTATTTTAGTATTTGATTTTTTAGAAAATGGCACGTAATGCTTAGCAGCCCACCTATGAAGATGCTTTTATATTTTTGTTGCGCCAATTAAAAAGTTTAGAAAGTGTTATTGTTTCTACAAAATTGGTTAGAGATCATAATTTTTTTTACCTATCTGATTTTCCGATGGTGGACAGCAGCGGGAAATTCGCTATCAAAAAAGGTAGACGAAAAATTGGGAGGACAATCGCAATGACAGGCAGTGAGCGGCGATTGTGAAAGAAGAAGATACTGAAATTTCATTTATTATTAGTTTTGAGCGTTTTGAAACAAATTTTATCGAAAATATTTTATATTATTTTGAAAGAATTGCAATGGACCAAAGTGCGAAAGGAAAAATTTAAAATACAGAAATTAACTAAATGCCAAAAATATCACAATTTTACCATTTGTATTTGAGTGCCTCGAAATATCCATCCATACCACGTCTTTTTTGTCAACTCGTCTATACTGCTTGTCTTGTATATCATAAATTATTTTATGACTTCACAATTCCTCAATCAGTTTTTCATCAAAATTCATTATTTTAAAATTGCCGCGATATCCTACAACCTTGACAAAAATAAATGCTACAACAAGTTCATTCGTTTGATTTTGTTGGCAGTACTGCAGCGACGACGGAAAAATTAGAAATTGATCAATCCCAACGGCAACTTCGTCGACCGCTGACCGTCGCCCGTCGTAATTTTGGCATTCGCATAAGACGATATGCTTTTAGAAGTTCGACAGCAGCATTTTTTCGTCATTTGCCGTTGCCCGTCGCAACTGTATTTTAGCCCTGACTTAACAAATTTTTTTTTACGGTTCTTCCAGTAGAACCCGAGTTATGGAATCAACGTCTTGCCACCCGTTGATTTTTCATAGCGACACTGATTCAAGCCTGAGTTGTTCAAAATATTTACATTCGTAGGGAAGCTTTAAATTTTTTTTGGGGTTCGTGCACAACAAGGCGAGGCGAGGCGATGCGTGGCTAGGCAGTTTGGCGAGGCGAGGTGAAGATATATCTGGAGGTGTATTGTTTACAACAAGGCGTTCAGTTTCTTGGTAAATTGTGAAGTGAGAGTATAAATTATGTCATCAGATTCAGAAGTAGAAATTTTGTGTTTGTCAAGTAGTGCAGATATAGGGAATTTTTGACCTAAGTGTACTTTCCGCTCTTTTGCTTGCCACCCTATAAAGACCAAACGTCTGGAATTTGGCGAATTCATCATTCATGTGAAGATTTTCGGACTGATCCTGATAGATTCTTCCAATATATGAGAATGAATAAAGACCCCTTCGATTATATCAAAGAAAAAAACCTATAAAAATATGCCATCTATCAAAATTAGTGCGCTGCACCTCGCGAAAAAATTCTCGAGCGTTTTACATCGAGGTGTCTCCGCACATCGCACGCTACCACAGCATTTTTATGAATTCTCTCATAGTACATCATGCAATCATTTTATTTCTTTAACTCTTGATATAGCCTCGCCACACTTCGCCATGTTGTGCACGTACCTTTAGAAATATAGTTGCAAATTGTTCTTAAGAATTTGAATGATTAACTATTCACCGACAAAAGTCCAAACGAATTGGTGTATTGATTCTGGTGGTTCTTTCTTTCGACAGGGGCACAAGCATTCAGTTTTCTTAGAAAGATCTGAAAATTTTTCTTTAGATTTTTCATGGCGGCGGACAATGGTTCCAAAGAGTTATATTGATTCAGGTGTCTTGGCTGATCTGGGTGGGTAAAGATATTTATGAGCGCTGGCAACCATACATTTTGTTCTTAAAAATGTTATTGAACATTTTTCTTTCGAATTTTTATACGCTATTGGTTGCTGGAAACGATCAGTTGGATTGATGCCACTAAAATTAATTCTACAATTTTTCTTCACAATTTTTACGGCAAGACTATAAAAATAAATACCATTCGCTTTCCTCTGCCAGCTGTCGTTGCTTTTGCTTATACTTTCGTATGAATTCAAGTAGTGTTGGTTAATTTAACTTCACGTTTACTTTTAATTTATAGTTAGCTCCATCGCGAAATAGTAGCGAGAGTGGAAAGCAAAAGACTGATAAGACCTTTGATAACTATTTTCAGAAGAAAGCAAGATCAGCTAAGTTCCCATGAAAAGATATAGTCAGTGACATATCATGCATTTCTACTCCTATTCCTTTGAATGTGATTCAAGGTGCAAGCTCTAACTCTCAGTCATTTACTTCACCCGTGACAGAATCGGTTGCGTCACAGCTATTTCTCCAATCTTTGCACGAGAAAGAAAATCTGGATATGAGTCCGTAATGTCTGTCCACTCTGAGATCGACATTGATGTGGATAATATTATGGACAGGTTTTCCAAATCAAACCAAAAATTGAATGTTGTGATATCTAACTTAAATATGACAAAAAAAAAATTTAACAGTGACTACTTCCGAGTTTTTCCTCCCCACCTCGAACATTTTAGTTGTGACCCCCCCCCCCCCCCCCTCCAAGCTGCAGGTCTGGATACGCGCCTGAACTTAAAAGCTAGTAGTGCATAACTAAACTTACAACCAAATACTACAAAAATATAATTCAATACACTAGTTACAAATCGATCGATCTAAGTACATTGGAGGGAAAAATTCAGAGCTATCCAATATCAGTCCATTAAAATAAAACTAGTATTTACAGCTTCGAAATACAGAACTACAAACCAGAATTCAAATATGGTACTTACGAGAGAAAAACCACTCCATCAATTGCAGAACTAAAATTCAATAAAATAATTACAAATATAAACAATCGGCAAATTCAAGCTACAATGTTACAGATAGTTAATTCAATAGGATATTCACTACAAAATTAGAAGCATACTTACAAAATAAATTCAGAATAAATTCAAAATACCACACTAAAGGGCTGAAAATTCAGTAGGATAGCAGCAAAACAGAACGATGCGTGCGCATTTAAAGGTGTACCTAAATGAGACAGGTAATTAGGAATGAGCAGGAAAAATACGGTTGTAGTTGGACTACAGAGGCATCAAAGATGGGGAGCACAATAGAAGGATAAAAATAGTAATAATATAAAAATAGAATATTCATCAATATCACTAAAAACTGGGTTAAATATAAATATAACCTTGAAGGGCAAAGCAATATGTGAAAAAGGAATAAGCCAATACTTATTGTCCGATCTCAAGCAGAATCAACCTTTTAAATGTCAGAGGACCAGTGTTGAAAATGTCTATATTATTAAATCTGGAGTTGTATGACTTTTGTCTTCTGACGATGGGCGATTTATCTTTTATGTTGGTTCTACTAGTTGGCAATCTAAAAAGGGTGTTATATCTAGAGTTTCCGGGGCGGAATATGGAAGCCTATATGGGAAAGCAAAGATGGGCATGATTAAGGTTTTTATATAAGAACATTGAATCCAGGAATGCTCTTCGGTTCTCAAGTGTAGACAAGTTGAATTTGGTTAGTCTCTCGCGGTATTCCTGGACATGTTTTCATAATAATGTGGTTGTGGTGAATCTACGCTGGACGGCCTCGATCTGTGATATACTATATGAGGAGTAAAATGGATTCCATACTTGGCTCGCATACTCGAGAATGCTTCTTACTAGGGAGTTAAAAAGAGTAGTATATGAAGCCGCACACTTAAGTGACTGACATGTACGAAAAATGAAGCCCATTAGACAGAAAGCTTTGGATGTAATGAAGTTTATGTGTGATGGAAAGAGAAGAAGAAGATATATTATGGATTCTATAGTCGAAGGAGATAAAGTCTCTTTTGCTCTTCTTCTTGCACTTGCTGACATTAATTTCAATTCAATTCTCTAGATTCACTTTTCTAATTGAAGAATATCCTTTTGAAGGAGGACGCAGTCGGTAACATTGTTAATACCTCTATATAGTTTCGCATCGTCTGCATATAATAAGCAGTTAGATGAAAGGAGAGAAGGCCAGTCATTAATATAGATAAGAAATATCAATGGTCCAAGTATTGTGCCCCTGGGGTACACCGGAGATTTGTTGGAATAATGGAGATTCCTTGACCATTAAAAACTACGATATTTTCTCTTTTGGACAAGTAGGAAGGATACGGTGTCCGGATAAAGCCTAAGATAGCCATTTTGAAAAGGCATAGCTTATGGTTTATTTTATCAAAAGCCTTAGTAAAGTCCGTATGTACAGAGTCCAGCTGCTGAGTTTCGTCAACGGCACAGGCGATCGAGTCCGTAAATAGAGCTAGGTTTGAGACTGTGGATCGACCGTGCTGCTGTTCCGAATGGTTTTATTAGTGGTAGCAGTTGGTTGTATATAACTTTTTCGAATACGAGTGCGAGTGCATTGGAAATCGAGAAGGGATGGTAATTCGTAATGAGTTTGGGTCACCAGTGCATTGGAAATCGAGAACGGACGGTAATTCGTAATGAGTTTTGGGTCACCTGATTTGAAGACAGGCAAAACGAAACATTTCTTGAGGGTTGCAGGATGAATTTTGTTATTTATTCAGAGATTGAATAATTTGCAAAAGAGTTGTGCTAGACTGACAACGCATTTTCTGAAGACGATGTTAGGGATGCCGTCAATCCCCGCGTTTTTATTACAATCTAGATCTATCAAAATTATAAAGACATGTTCAGGCGAGAGAGTACCTAGTTTAATAGTGATCGATTGGTTCTGTTGAAAGATGGACGAAGCTATAGGATCCCTATCGTGATTTGAAGTAATTTGAAAACATTTCGGCTTACAGATTTGGGGGAAGAAGAGGTGGTGCCGTTATATGTTAATTCTTTTGGATTGATATTAGGTCGTTCTAAATTTTAGAAGAGGATTTTCTGTGCTTTCAATTCAACATATTTCCAGTAACATTCCTTTAAGAGTAATTTTGACATTTTCCTAAGGTAAGAAAAGGTGTTATAAGTTTGAGGATGTGGATTCGTTTTATAGAGACGTCTATATAAGCGGACGAGAGTACCATTTCGGAAAGCGGTTATGTTTACAAACTGCAGGTACATATAGATTAATTCCTTGATATATGATCACGTAGAATCGTTCAAAAGATAGCTCAAGATCAGGGAGAGAATAGATGACAAATCACGATTGCTTAAGAAATTATTGAGACTATCATAATCACCTTTTTGATAGTTTCTAAGTTGCAAGGAATGTGCTAGTATAAATTGAAGAAAAGCAATAATACTTCAATACCCGTCAGGGAAGAATATAGTCAGCCAGAGTGTCCAAGACCCCAAGTAATGCAAGCAAATAGTGTGAACGTGCAAATTTCTAGATGTGCACATATAAAGCAATTCTATACCAAACGATCACTCATTGAACCCGACTGGTAGCGGAAGCTTCAAAATAATTTTTATTTTTGTTTATAATTAAAAATAGAATAAAATATAATTTTTGTTTGTCAGAGTAATATTTGCGCTGACTTTAAATAAAATAAAAAAATTCAAATTTGACGTTTAAAGGAAAACACTTTGAAGAAAAAAACTTTGAACACAGATACACACTACTGTATACATTTTGAGAAAATACACATCAAGACTTTTTGGAATGTATTGTTTTTAAAAATATAGAATTTGTGTCAAGGATATTTTAGTTATAAGTGAATCGCCAGAGGGCAAACTTAAAAATAGTATTATTTTAAATGCCAGAAAGCAAATTTATAAAGTTTTAATTTAAACGCCAGAGGGCAAAGCTGTTAAATAATATTAAAAAAACGTTTGCTATTACACTTCTAAAAAAATATAAAAAAATATTTTAAAGAATTTAAAATAAAGAATAAAATTTTAAAACAAAAATTATTATCATTTTATCAATTTTTATCCTACCAAGAATTTAGGATACATATAGATGTATATATATACATATATTTATATATTCGTTTAAATAAAGAACTGTTGAACTGCAACATATTCATTTTGTTGCCACATAACCCCAGTTCAATTGGCAATCTACAACAGTTCACCGACCCCCTCCGATTTCGATAAAACTTTCAGAATTAGTTAGGTATGAAAAATATTGGACCCGTTTTTTTTTTTTTTTAGTCTGCCGACCTCAGATCTTGCATACAGGGTGATTCATATTTGAATGTTTTCACTGCGGTCGTGTTTTTTTAATTTGCTGAATGCTTGGGATATGGTTACGCAATTCTTTTATACGATATTTCAAATTATTGGTATTAAATCGGACTTTTAAAAGAAATTGAAAAATATATAGATATTTTTATTAATTTTGGACTTTTGACCCCTCTGGAAGAGAAATCACCCCCCACTCTCGCCATAAAAATATATGTTTTTACATACTCTAATATTAATACATAACATCTCAAAAATTGGCAAATGTTCAGCTTATAGTTTTGACGATATAATTTTTTTTTATTAATTTCTCTGCAGAATTTCATATGAAAACTTTAGAATTTACTCCAAAAAATTTATGTCTTTTATTGTTTTTAGATACTTAATGAAATATCCTGAAAATCCAGAACCAAAAGGTTGGGTGACGTGTTATAATTACGGCTAAGCAAAAGTTAACCAAAAAGAGTAGCCGGCAGCGAAGAAATGACACACATTTTCAGCCCACTGCGGCCGTATACATGTTCGATTCGTTTCGAATGAATCTGGTTTTTTAAATTTTTTTTTAAAAAAAAAAATCTCTATTTTTCTCAATTTTTTTGTTTTTTTTTTCATTTTTGAGGCCAGCCATTCCCTTTAACTCGTACACGAATTTGTCTGCCTATTTATATATTTCTTTTTTACTATTGTCGACACTCTCGTAGATCCACTTTACGTCATCACAACGAGCTGAAATTTGGCACACAGGTTCATGTCGCGTGACAATTGAATCTACTAAAATTTGAACCGGAAATTTCCATGGACAACCCGGAAAATCGGGAAAAATCATTTGAACATTTGGTACAAATTTGATTAGTGATAAATCCGTTTCAGACTGCAAAGTTTCTGATTTTTCCGAAAAAAATTTCCGGAATTTTCCGAATTTTTCGGAAAGTTTTCCGGTAAACAAGTTTTATAAATTATGCAGGATCAAGTTCCCTATCAACTGGCATCATTACTTTCTCTCCGACAATGGTGAAAACTTGCAGAAAGAATCGAGGAAAATTCATGTAAAACGCTTTTCCGGAGTTTTTCAGACCAAGGAAGCGTTTGGGCGTTTTGCAACCTAAGACAAAGTTGTAGATCGAAATGAGTTGCATAAAGTTGCTTTTGTGGAAAACTCCGCTGAAAACCCGCAAAAGCGGGAAAATCATCGGACAAATGTTCATCGATATGATTTGTGATAAATCGGTTTCCGGAAAAATGCAGAATTTTCAATTTTTCTGGATAATTTTCCGTAAATTTACGGAATTTTCCGACAAAAAAGTTTTATGAACTATGCGGAATCATTTTTTCCGTCCTACTGGCAACAATCATGAAAACTTGCATGAAAAACCGAGGATAATTCATGTAAATTTAAAAAAAAAATCATGGTAATAGGAAAAGTCTGTGGAAAACATGAAAAATCGGGAAAATTCATGTTATATGGGACCAAGTTGGAATACAGCTAAAAAGCGCTGTTTAAAACATAATTTGAATTTCAGAAAACCGTTGCAGTACTTCAACGATTTGATATTCCAAAAATTTTTGTTTTCGGATCGGCACCAAACATGACTTAAAAATTGTTTTAAAATATCTCCATGCAGCACGTAATAACAATTTAGTTAACGTGAAAAAGGCAGAAAATAAAATAATTAAAAAAAGGAGTTTTCAAACAAAACTGAGGCCAAGCCACATGAAAAATTAGAAAATAAACTTTTCTTCACACACAGAAGTGGGCTCAGATTTTATTCGCTGACAATCACCGATATATTTCAGTATGATCAATCAGAGGTAATAAGTGATTTGATTCATGAAGAGAAAGAATATTCAAGAGAAATGTCCCAATCAAAAAATCTGAGTCCACCTCTGTGTGTGAAGAAAAGTTTATTTTCTACTTTATCATGCGGCTTGGCCTCAGTTTTGTTTGAAAACTCGTTTTTTAATTCTTTTATTTTTCCAATTTTTCAATTCTTTTCTTTGTTCTATTTTTACATTTGTTTTTCAAATCACTCA